>CAUYQV010037277.1:0-63235 GCA_963574575.1 Galagoides demidoff
CCTGGGTAGAGTGCCATGGCATCACAGCTCATAGCAACCTCCAACTCCTGGGCTCAAGCAAGTCTCCTGCCTCCGCCTCCCAAGTAGCTAGGACCACAGGCACCTGCCACAACGCCTGGCCATTTTTTGGTTGCAGCCATCATTGTTGTTTGGCGGCCCGGGCTGGGGATTTGAACTCGCCACCTTAGGCGTACGTGGCTGGCGCCTTAGCTGATTGAGCCACAGGCACCGAGCCTATTTTATTTTTTTCTATGTGGTTTTCATCTCTGTAACAGTTCATTTATTTTTTCCTTTCAGATTGTTTTGCATTGTCCTCTCTTCTGTTGTCTTGAAATCATTTCTTTGAACTCATATATGTCCTTAGAATTCTCCTATGGATGCCTATTAATTTCTGTGAAACTTTGGAGAATTAATGCATAAGGTCTCCCTATAATTCTATTCGTTTGGTATATTTCTTTTATCTCCCTTTTGCTGATTTTTTTCACATTTTAACAAACTGATTGATTGAACTATCATACATGGGTCCCTAGCAGATTTGTTTTTGATTAATGATCACCTTTGAATTTAAGAATAGAGGGAAAATAATGGGGTAGAGTTCTACCGTGGGTGGCAGCCCCCACTCTCGCTCCCAGTCTGCGGTTTCCTTCAGCCTTTTAGTCGATGTGTATCTCAGCAAAGCTCTCCTTTATGACATCTGCCAGAGAGGTGCTTCTAGGTAAGAATGCTGGATATATAACAGGGCTTTGAAGCTTGAATGCTCGTAGAGACCGAGCAGGTGATAAAAAGAGCGAGACGGGCTACGTGTGACACAGAAGGGCGTGACTGGGTCTGTAGAGAACCACAGTGTGCGTCCTCCTATGGAAACAGTGTCACTGAGCGTGATGAGGTTGTTGCGTGGGCCCACCATGGCCAAAATTTCTTTTTCAACAGAATTGAACAATATGGATTTTTAAAAGTAATTTTAAAAGCACTGTGCAGTTCAATACATCTGGCAGACTGTCCTGTTTTAACTCTGACACAGAAAATATAAATGGCTTATTGGCCTTGCCATTTTAAGATGCTGTGGTAGCCCAGCCCCATGTCTGCAGACGGCCATGCCTCACTCCTTTTGCGCTGCTCAGAGGACCACGGGCAAAGTCTCTGAGGCTGAACCTCACCGGGCTCTGATGCAGCAGGTGCAGGCTCCCCCAGCTGCCTCCCTCTTCCCGTTCACAGTGCACAGTAAAGAGAGAGCTTCATGAGCTTATGGTAATTTCCTTGTATCACTTAAAATTGCGTAGTTCATGTATCATTGTTTTGTTTTTACAGAGTTTAAAGAGGGCAGTAAATGAATAATGCCTTTTCTTTGCACTTTTTATCCAGAAGTCCCCCTTTTCCCAACTTCTATTTATTGAAACGCTCTTCTATCCTTGGTTTTGTAAAATTATACTCTCATGTTCAGGAATAACCACATAACTTGCAGGGCTCAGTGCAAATGGAAATGTAGAATCACATGCTAAAATATTATTGTTAAATTTTAAGATGGTGACAGCAGATCTTGAAGCAAGAACAGTCCTCTTCTGACACAGGGCCCTGGATCTGGTGTGAGGCACAGGTGTACTCCCATGAAGCTGGCTTACCTCCTAGTTCTCAGCTATCTCTCTGATCCTTCTTTTAGAAGTCTCTAGATTAGATTTCTCCTACCCAGAGATTTTCTAAGTTATATCTTTGACCTTCTTCTTTTTATCCACATACTCTCCTTAGCAACTTCATCCAAGCCTCTCAACTCTTACCAAATAGGGACAAACCTATGTCATATTCATATTTGTGAACTTTGCCCAGTCATAATGTTAACCCTTTGCATGGACTAATTCTGTTCAAGGTCATCACCCCACCAACTATTTTCCCTGTCTCCTGAATCACAAACCCTCATTTGAATCTCATGGGCCCAAATCCTTCTCCAGATGCGATCAAGTCTAGGGATGTACACCTCAACAGAATGATTTATTTCAGTGGCAGTAAACTAAAATCTTTTGAATATGGTTCATGTTTTTATATATTTTTTTCTTTTTTTTTTTTTGGCTGGGGCGGGTTTAAACCCGCCACCTCCAGCATATGGGCCTGGCACCCTACCCTTTCAAGCCACAGGCGCCGCCCGGTTCATGTTTTTATAAATAAAGGTTTGTTGTAATCCAACCACACTCATTTATTTAGTATTGCCTGTGGCTGATTTTGCACCTCAATAATGAAGTTGAGAAATTACAACAGAGACCATATTGTCCACAAAGCCTAAAATATTTACTATCTGGGCTTTTACCAAAAAAAAAAAAATCAATATCCTTCTCAACCCTCACCCTAACTCATCCATGATCTGTACTTATTGACTCTAAATCCAGTCAAGTCCTCTTCCTTGAACCCACTCTGTTCAGGCATCTCACCCCATTAGTCCCCTGTCAAGGCACTAATCACCTCTTTCTCAATATCCTTTCATTCTTCCCTGATGAGTAAATGTTTCAACACCCTCACACTCACAGTTGAACCTCTTCTCTTTTGTACGTGACTACGTGACTACTCTGATGAAAACTTTAGTCGCTTTACTTTAAATATTATTTACATTTTGATAATGTCCAAATTGACACCCTTATCTAATCCATTTCCAAAATCCAAACTCATAGAACTTTGGCCCATTCAGCACATCTGCTGGCAATTAATGAAAATCTCAAATTTGCGTGGTCAAAACTGAACTCTTGATCTTTTCTCATGTGCAGTTTGCCAACAGCTTTACACCATCTCAGTCTACAGCAGCTGCATCTTCCCAGTTGGGCTGGGCACATGCACTCTGCAGTTTTTGGAGTCTGCCATAGATGTTAATTAGGTCACGGTAGTTGGTAGTGCTATGTTTGAACTGATCCTCTTCTTTAGTTTTATCAGTTACTGAGAGGGAGTGTTGAAATCTCCAACTATTATTGTGAAAATATTTGTCCTTTTTAGTTCTGCTACATTTTGCTTCATGTATTTGAGGCTCTATTATTAAATGCATGGAAACATAATCCTTATATCTTTTTTTTTTTTTTGAGACAGAGTCTTAACATGTCACCACTGGTAGAGTACTGTGGCATCACAGCTCATAGCAACCTCAAACTCTTGGGCTTAAGAGATTCTCTTGCCTCAGCCTTCCAAGTAGCTGGGACCACAGGCACCCACCACAACACCTGGCTATTTTTGTTGTTGTTGCAGCTATCATTGCTGTTTAGCTGGGCTTCGGGTTCAAACCCACCATCCTCACTGGTGGCTGGAGCCCTACTCACTGAGCTATGGGTACTGCCCTGTTATGTCTTTTTGATATACTGACTCTTTAGTCATTATGAAATGTCTCTGTTTATCTCTGGTTATAATGTGTCTCTTTGTCTTAAAATTTACCGTATTTGGAATAAACTAGCCATTTCAGGCATCTTATATTTATTGCTTACATTGTATACATTTTCCAACCAATTATTTTGAACTCATCTGTATTATTACATTTGAAGTGAATGTCTTGTAGGAAGCACATGCTTAGGTCTTGATTTTTTTCAATCCATTAAAATGATTTCTGCCTTTATAAAGTGTTTCTATTTACACTTAATGTAATTATTGATGTGGTTGAATTTAATTCTACCATTTTACTGTGTGTGTGTGTGCCTGTCCAGAGGGGATCAGAATATGGCACCTTAAATATGCCACTTCAGCCTATAATTATTTTGAGCTGAACGCAGCTGAGAGTCAACAAATGCAGAAAGAATACTTTTCAGAGATTTTCTTATCTGACCAAAAGCAGAAACTTCTGAAAAATGAAGACTGAGTTTTATGGCCTTGAAAAAGGTGGAAAGACCACTCGTATCTGTATATTGCAAACTTTCTTGTCTTCTACTTACTCTCCTAACAATGCTATCTTTCCTGAAGAAATCTTTTTTCCCCTATAGAAACCTTTCCTTCCCCTTCCCTTTTCCCTTCTAACTTATATATAAAGCTTTTAACTTTAACTATGTAGTGAACCTGCTACTTCTTTTGCTGACTTCCATCTCCTGTTAATCTGTCTATTGTTAATTAATTAATTAATTTTTTTTTTTTTGCAGGATTTGGCTGGGGCCGGGTTTGAACCTGCCACCTCTGGTATATGGGGCTAGCGCCCTACTCCTTTGAGCCACAGGCGTGGCCCTGTGTATTGTTAGTTTAATTCACAAGTCCTAGTTACCAAATTTAGGAGGACTGAGGAAAAAATTTTTTCTCCTATACAGTCCTTTCTAATTTTTATTCTTCCATTTCTTACTTTCTATTTTTTGAGGAAAGAAGATTAACTAAAATTCTTTAGAATTTCCTTTTAATATACATTGGAACTTTACTTGTATTTCCTTGTATTATTTTCTTAGTGGTTGTACTGGTAAGTACAATATACAACCCCAAATATTCATGGTCTACATAGAGTTAATTTTGTACCATATCACCTAAAATGGAAGCAACTTGTAATAACATAGATTCATTTATCCTCTTTCTCCATCCTTTATGTTATAGTTGCTATATTTTATTTGTGTTGTATATTTCATAATATAACAGTATGATTTTTACTTCAAGCCATCATATGTAATTAAGGAAATTAATAGGAAAACATAGCCTTTTATATTTATGCTCATGTTTCCATTTTCATTCTTCTTCCTTTCTGAAAATGCAAGTTTCTGTCTGTATCATTTTTCTGCAGCTTACGAACTTTTTCTTAACATTTCTGTTAGTACTTATCTGCTAGTGACAACTTCTCTCAGTTTTCCCATATTGGAAAATGTCTTTATTTTGCCTTCATTCTTTTTTTTTTTTATTTTTTTTTATTTTTTTTTGAGACGGAGCCTCAAGCTATCCCCCTGGGTAGAGTGCCATGGCATCACAGCTCATAGCAACCTCCAACTCCTGGGCTCAAGCGAGTCTCCTGCCTCTGCCTCCCAAGTAGCTGGGACCACAGGTGCCCGCTACAACACCGGGCCATTTTTTGATTGCAGCCATCATTGTTGTTTGGCGGGCCCGGGCTGGGAATTCGAACCTGCCACCTTAGGTGTACGTGGCTGGCACCTTAGCCGATTGAGCCACAGGCGCTGAGCCTAATATAATTGTTTTAATGTACTACAGTTGTTGTGATTGATTGTTCACTGTTACTTGTGAGCACAGAAGTGCCCTCATAAGTCTTTATTTGGGGGCGCGGGTCTGAGTCTACTCCTCATCCCCGCCTACACAGTGGCAAACCTAGCTCCTCCAGGGGGTCGTGATCCATGTCCCCAAGTGTAGTGACTTTTCCTTTTTCTTTCTTTCATTTTTTCTGTTGGTTCTAGGACATGAGGATCCCAAATAATAGTATAGCTTAAGTTCACTAGAATACTTACTATGTTTTCTGGTGTAAGGGACCCTTTACCCTATAATCCAGGGATGTTCAAACTGTGACCCCATGGGCCTGAAATAACTTAGGAGACCTGGAAAAATAGAATTGAACCCCCACTTAGGTTAATTAATTGGTAATTTATTTTACCTGCCTCAGGGGCTGCCACTTCGAGAGTCAGTCAGCCCCCCAGGTGAGGGGGTGAGTTGCCTTTTATAGGCTTTATGCAAGCATATTACAGAAGCGAATGTGGCTGGTTAAGGAGGGTTACAACTCGAGTAGTCATGGATACAGCAATGGAACAATAATTAATACAGCTTCGGTTGACAATGGATACATGTCATATCATAATGGTTATGGTTATACAACAGTAATTAATCAAGTGTCAGTGAGTTTTCCGCCATTGTTCATCTACTGAGAACTTCAGGGTTTTGTGAAACTTGGGACTTTTCTTCCTTGTACCTGAAGCTTGTTCTTGGCAACCCTGGGCCTGGGAACGTGGCTGGGAAGCATGTTCTCAGCCACTGGGGGTGGGGGGGGGACTTGCCTTGTTCCTGGAGTCGACTCTGGGGGGAGGAGGGAGGAGGAGGAAATGGGCTGGGGGGGGTTTGGGGGAGACAGGTGAGGGCAGGGGAAAGAGGACTGGGTTACAATAGGTCACATGCTGATTTTGTGACGATTTTTTTTTCTTATAAGCTTTTGTTAGTGTTTGTGTATTTACTATGTGGCCTAAGACACCTCTTATTCTTCCAATGCGTGGCAGAAAAGAAAAATGGTTGGACACCCCTGCATCTGATCTGAAAGATTTAAAGTCGTGAGAGTAAGTAGCACAAATTCTGCTAGTGCATTAATGGAAATATTGCTTATTTCTTTTATTTCCCCATTTAAGATGCAGGTTTTTATTGAAGTTTAAAAAGAAATGTAACAGAAAGGGTAAAATAGACCAGAATGTTATAATCTGAGTATATCATATTCTCTCAATTTTAGGAGATCACTAAAATATAACAATAGGTTGTTCTCTATGCTAATTGTCAGGTTGTCCAGTAAAGCCATTATTTGGTCTCCTTTGGACAGGTTAGCCTTTTAACTATTTATAGAGTTTCTTCTCAGAAACATTCATATATTAGAGTTTCTGAAATATTGACTGTTTCATTCCCTTATTCTAAAGACCTGTGTATTCTAGTTTTGACACACATTAAATTTTGATTTTGGTTAAGTACTTAATTATTCTGGAACAGGCTCCAACCTCACAGGATTTTGTCCCTAAACTGCCAACTTAGCTGACTCTTTAGCAGGATGTAGCAGGTTTCTATGAAGTTAGACGATCTGGGAGAAAGTGTTGATAATAAAACTTGAGGACATCATTGTCATTTTCCCAGGGTTGTAACTCTTGCTGGAGATGAATCCTTCCCTCTTGCACGCTACTGTGTGACATACGATGGGTGATGGTGCTGCAAAAGACATTTTAAGGAAGGAAAAACAGATTCGTATTCCAGAACAAATACTGGATCTGGTAAAACTTTATTACTTACACTTCAACCTATTAAAGGTCAGATGTAAGTTAAAGAACCGAAACATGGATAATTACTCCCCCTCGCATTATGAAGGCCCAGTGTCACTTCTGCCACTGTTAAGTGGGTTATGCAGCAGCAGCAGTGGCCTGATCAGCCATGGGGAGAGGACACTGGTGCTCTTGAATCAAGCACGGCCTTCTTACCTTCATTCACGGCTCATTTCTCCAGTGCTGGGTGGCTGAGGAGAAAGGCTGGCTGACGTTCCAAGGTGAGTGGTCCGGCTTGTGTGAACACTCAGTGCTTTCTCTGCAGTGGATATTTTACTGTGACACATGAAACTCTGCACACAGAGAAAATTATCAAGCATACTGCTCACCATGTTGCTATTAGAAGTTTTGTGCGTCACCACTGTCACTTAGATGCACTTCTAAATACAGCCATAGCCAATTTGTGGCCATCCACCTGTATAACCCATCTGTAGAATAGGTCCAGGTATTTTTGGTCAAGGATCTCTAGAGCACTTTTAGAGATGGCCAAGAGTTCGCTGAAATGGGGTCTGGGATTTTCTTCTTATATCTTACTTGCAGTTTCTGTACCTGCTCAGGCCCTGTCCTGAATGTATCATTTCTGTCACACAGTTCATTTCTACCTGCTGTGTGACAGGATGAGATGCTCTGACACACAGTTCCTTAGTATCCATGACCAGGTCTTCGGTTTCTATTAGGGCCCATTAGTACAACAGAAGCTATTTTTCAAGGGCCAGTAGTCTGTGACACAGAGGCAATGGCCTTGCTCCAAAATCCTCAGTTTGTGCAATGACTCTTCTCTTGTGTCTTGCCAGAGATGTCACAAAGCCTTTCTATCTACCGTGGCTACTTCTGCCATCCTCAGATCTGCTAGGTTAGATTACTTGGGTGATAGGACAGCTTGTACCTCCTTTAGACTTTCTACCAGCACTTCTCTTACTGTGGGCACTGTTCAAAATTGTCAACATCATATGTTAAATCAATAAAGATAAGTAGATCAAAACAGAATTACCAATTTTCTCCAAATGTCAGAAAGGGCCACCAAGGGATGTGCTTCTATTTTTGTCACAGGGGAGGCAACGTGTAGCAACTTGTCCTTATCTTAGACAGAACGCCTGTCTTTTCCTGAACCTTGGGCACTTAGAAACCTAACAATAGGGAATGCTCTTTAATCTTCATGGCATTTATCTTGTATTCTCAGGCAACTATGTCTTACAAGATTCTTTGCTGGTCTCTATGTCCAGTTAGAATTTATTCATATTTCAATGGACAAAAAATGTTGTCCTCTGGAATATCAAGATGACCAAATTCCTTGTGAGGCAGTATAGTTCCTTGAGGACACACATGGAATAGTTCACACAATCTTAAGGAAAGCCAGTGACTGTGAACTGCTATCTCTCCTTCATTTCTATCCTCCATACTAATAGAGATTGAAAAGAATGTATCCAGCAGGTCAATACTAAGTGCCAGGGTTATGCTGCTATGTTAAGTAAAGAATACAATAGAGCCTCTATATTTGACCACCTCCCTACATGACCACCTCCTTCAGATACCTTCATTTTCATAGACTGAACAAGCACCACATTTTTGTGTCAATACTGTAGCCCTAGTGCCTTTGTTGACCACCTCTGTGTGTTGATCAGTTTGTTAGATTCCCTTGTGTGTTCAACTTATGGAGGTTCTACTGTCCTTACAGCACAGTCATACTATAAATGACTGCCACTTGACTAAATTTATAACAATCATTATTATTTACAATCCATTCATTTTTGCAGAGATAAAACCAGCAAATAAAAAAAAAGCACATTTTGGGAACCCCCAATACAGCATATTTAAGTTTCTGAGGCTAGCTGTAATCGCTAAAATTCTTCCTGACTTGCAATATTGCTTCTTCATTACAGACTTGACAAAGTTCAGTAGCTGATTAAGTGTTTTCACTTACCTTTTCGACTACACGTGGCTTTTATACTGTAGACAAGAGAACTAATGTGAGAGTATGCCAAATACTCCATACATCTATTCAACGACAACTTAGAGACCAAGGAATTAACTACTGAATCACTCAGTGAGAATTTTGGACCATGGTGATATGAGGGTGGGGGAAAATTCTCATTTTTACACAATCTTTATAAACTCCTTTGCAAACCAGAGGACTTATGATGGAGTTCCAGGTCCTCTGGTATCAGTTTACTAACATAATCTGGTCACTTTCCTTTCCCTAGTATAAGGTCATAGGTGTCTTTAGGGGATGATTTAAAAAATGTTTATTAGAAATGGTTGTGTACACAATTATGATCTAATAAAAAAATAAAATAAAATAATACTAAGGGATTTAAAAAAAAAAGAAATGATTGTAGAAGCCCTTGCTCAAGAAAATCTACCTTCTTCTTTGTTATGGGTTGAATTGTATCTCCTCACAATTCCCATGCTGAAGTTCTAACCCCTAGTACCTTAGAATTTGATTGTATTTGGAGATAGGCAAAGGGGTAATTAAGTTAAAATGAGGTCATTAGGATGGGCCGTAAGGGTGAATGATGTCCTTATAAACTGAGAAAAATTGACATAAGAGAAGACCATGGGAAGACATAGGAAGAAGGCAGCAGTCTGCAAACCTGGGAGAAAAGGCTCAGAATAGACATCCTGACACCTTGGTCTCATATCGTGAGAAAATCGATTTTTGTTGATGAAGCCATCCACTCTGTGGTGCTTTGTTATGTCAGCCCTAGCAAACTAATATAGTCTGCAGTTAATGCACTTTGGCTAAGTGAACTGACTTAGAGGTGAAAAATGGTTAAGATGTTGTCATTTGGTAGTGTGGTAGTTCACTTCAGCCTTCTGATCTCTAGACTCTAACTATACTCTCCCTCGATTCATAAAGTAACATCATAATCAGCTGTGCATCTATTTTGTCTTTTGAAGTACACAGACTATAAGCCAAGCATCACCACTAATCTCTGTGGCTGAGAAACTCTGCCATTTTAGCTTACTCTGATATTTAAGGGCTGCACTTGGCCTCTGCTGTTTTATAATTATAGAATTCCTGTTGATACTAGAAAGTCCAGTAGGAAGTGTCTCCTGCTGTTAAACCCCCTACTGCAGAGGACATACTGAGATTGTCAAAGATTCCAGTGCCTCTGTTCTTAGTATGTTTTAAAATTATCTTTATGAAGATATATCTTCTGGGTCCTTCCAGGGAACATAAGATTTCACTCTGTGAACATTGAGTTTTCAGTCTCTGATTGTAAATTCACTTAGATATTTTTATTTACTTACATCTTCTGACCCCTTCTCAAGACCATCTAGGGAAATTTGATACAATATTCTACCTCATTTTATACAATCCCATCATTGGGTCCAAGTTTCAAATAGGCATTCCTATGACAGATTAGGACAGGACTCAGGTGTCCTCAGGAGGATATTGAACTCTGGATCATAGGCCTCTAAGTCAATGTCATCCTGATTGTGTTAATATGCTCTCCTGTCTCTCCATTGACCAGTGTGTGCTTTTCTAGACCACTTGCCAACACTTATTTCTCTGGTACACGTCATGTGGTCATGTGTACATATCTGATACATTTCAGCTAGTCTGTATTACCAGTCCCTGCAGTTTTTTCAACACATAAGAAGTTGCATGTTTCGTTTGGGCTATACAGAGATCTCTTCTGGGTTTCTGACCTAGAAGAAATGAGGAGTTGTAGATAGACATTGTTATGAGGACAAACGTTATCTGGCTGGGCATCCGCCTTAGGTCTTTGTAGATATTTAGAAATGAGAAAGGCACTTTTTTCCCCCAGGGAGAAGAAGGTGGCTTCTACTGCCTTAAAAGATTTAGGCATGTCTGAGGGCTCAAGGTCCATGGAATTTCTACTCTCCCCCCACCAAACAATCTCTATTTCATTTTTCCTGAGTGATGCTTTGTAAAAGTAGGTCTCTTTCTGTGACTTAGCAGCCCTACCAAGGCCTTGTGTTCAGTCCTTCCACAGTTCTCCTACCTTCACACTCAATTCAAGTGGAGGGGGAGAAGGGAGAAGGGAAAAAAGGAGGGGGGAATGGTAAGCTCTCACAGAATGGGCACAATGTAAGGGTATATAGCACACTCCCTGGGGAAAGACCTCAACTAAAACTTGAACTGTACTTGCAAACAATTTTATCTAATTATTTATACCCTCATATTAATCCGAAATTAAATAAAATAAAATAAAGTAAAATTAAATTAAATTAAATTAAATTAAATTAAATCTTAGCCCCGATTTTCAGCAGCAAGTATCCTGTGGCCATAGGAAATGAGATCTCTGTAAACACAGAGTCCCTCCTTCTTTTCAAGCATGCCTTGGGTTGATTGGCCAACCTGTCATTTCCTTTCTTCCTGGCCCTCAAAGCAAGCAGATGTAGGTAGCTAAGTCCATTCTGTGAAATCCCATCCTGTAAAATTGTATTCTGGTAGCCACAGATTCCAACATTCAGTGTTCTATCTGCACCTCATTCCAATCTACCAGGGGTGAGATTCTTACTAATTGGAATGTTCTTGTGTGCCAGGATCTTTCCAGTGCATACCACCAGATGTTTGACTGGAACTTGATCCCAGTTCCAAATCCCATTCTGAGGTTCTTGTATGTAGAGCCAATTCAAGAAAAAAAATGGTCTTAGTTTGGATACCCAAGAAAGTAGATTCTGAGAGAAAGACTTACATATAGAGAATAGGAGTGAAGATTGAAGAGTAAAACAGGGAAGGACGAAAAGCTACCATAAAGATCCTTTATTAAGTTGGCAATCAGGATGAGAAACTACAGCTTGATTCCCCTGCATTTTATGAAGTGTTTTATGAAATGTGTCTTAGAATTATGGGCCTGGGGGATGAAAGGAGGAAGCATTTACCCTTTGGCTTTAATCTTACACTGGTTAAGGGTAGCTGCTGGGCAGTAACTCTCCTATACTTTCAGATTGGTCATGCTTAAGTGCTGAGCAGATATCTGCAGACATGCCACACTTTAGCATTAGAAAAATCCTGAAGGTAAGAGATATAAAGCAGTGACCTAAATTGCAACTATGTGAAGCTTATCAAAGCTAGAGATAAGATGGGTCACTGGAGCAGCAGCTGGAATAAAAGGTAGGCCAGAAGCATTTAAAAGTGGGGCACAGGAAGTCTGTAATTTGGTTTGTAGGCCAGCAACTATCTTAAATGGCGAATGTTAGATATTCAAATGGCTTTTAAAAAAATACTAAGTTTATGAGAAATTCTTAAAATTGGGCTTTTGACTATAATGTCAATTCATTTTTTAAGTTTTGATTATAATGATAGAATTGATAAAAATATAAAATACTTTGGTGTGCAAATCCTATCAATGGTTTCTCTGTTGAATAAGCCTCATCATTACTCTTTTCTTTCTAATTTCTGCAGTTGTGTTTTCCTATCACTGTGTTTATCGAGGATTTGTATCCAGTGAATATCATCACACAATACAGCAGTTATGCCAATAAAATATGCTACACTAGTGTGCTCATAAATATTTGCTTGAATTGGATCAAGCTTATTAACAACTATATAAAAAGTGAAGCTAACTTTGCAGGAATTTACCATCTCTTTTTAGTAACACAAATGTAGTTCAAGTTTGAGATGAGATTTTAGCTTTTCTCCCCCTCATAATCTTGGGCACTGGATTTCTAAATGGTCAAATCCAAAGCGATCAAGGCCAATGATGACCGCTTGTGTCTCATTTGTCATTCTTGTTGTTGATGTCTCTGGCACACTGCAGATCCTTCACAAACTCATGTCAACTAAGCATATTGTTGTCATTTACATAGCTTTGCTCTTCAGTTTTATAGAATCCTAAAATCACTTACCAGAATGCCATTTTTGTAGAATGCAGTCTGCACAATGAAGCGGAGATTTGAGGCATTTCCATGTGCCCCATATTCTATACAATGAGGATGAATAATCTAAAATTTATTCTTTTTCAGCTATTTTATTATTCAACTCTCTCCCTATGCTCTCTTATTGCCAATTGTTCTTAGACATCCTCTTTTTCCTATGGTAAAAAGTTTTCCTGTCTAGTTCTTATAATTATAAGCCAATTAATTTTTTCTCATCTTGAAGTATGTTTAAAATTTGGCTTTTTGCTTCTTACAGCTGAAAAGCATTCTTTCTGACATACCTTCATTTTTTTTTCTTGTATTTTTCTTGTTTGGCCTAGTATTACATTCTTTTCTATTATTATTTTCTAGCCGTTTCACTAAGTTATAATTCACATACAGGGAATCACATATTGTTAAAATGTACAAATTGATAAGTTTCTCTATACCATGGTGGTTCATAATTGAGATAATGAGCACAATCCTCCCCTCCAAAAGCTTCCTTGTGTCTCTTTCAAATGTTTCTTTCCCACCCTACTCTCACTTCCCAAGCAATGACTAATTCTGGATTTCTTAAAATTTCATAAGACTTGAATTGTACATTCTGAATTGGTATTCATTAGACTTCTTTTACTTAACTTAATGATTTTGAAAATCATCCATGTACTAAGTAAGTTTGTTCCTTTTTACTGTTGGGTGATATTCAGTTCTATGGATTTACATTCACCTGTTGGTGGGCATTTAAATTATTTCTGGCTTTTGGTTATTACAAATAAAACTTCTATTATTATTTGTGTATGCACATATACTTTTAATATCTTTTGGGTAAAACATAAGGGTAGAATGGCTAAATGTTGTGGTAAATATATGTTTAATCCTTTAAAAATTTCCAGATTGTTTCCCAAAATGCTTCCTTCATCAGTGTATAAAAGATTTACCTATTTTGCATATTCATCAATATTTGGTGTGGTCAGCCTTTTTAATTTTACCCTAATAGGTGTATAGTAGCATTTCATGATGATTTTAATTTGCATATTCCAAATAATTAATGATATTGAGCATCTTTCATGTACTTCTCTCTTTTCATTCATCTTTTTGGTGAAATGTCTGCCCATATCTTTAATTATTTTTGTTATGGATATATAATAATAATGATAATAATTGATATTTATAGGGCATTTGTGAGATTTTGATATAGACATACAATGTTAATTAATAAAATCAGAGGAATTGCAATATCCATCACTACAAATATTTATCATTTCTTTGTTTTAGGAATATCTCTACTCTTTTAGTTATTTTCAACATATATATACTCAGTTATGGTTGACTGTAGTCACTTTGTTGTACTATCAAATATTGTTCATCCTTTGAAGATATCTAACCAGTTTTTGTACCCATTCCCTGCCATTTTATCCCCTCTCTCCACTACCCTGCCCAGTCTCTGATCACCTTCATTCTACACTCTGTCTTCATGAGATTGTTTTTAATATTTAGCTCCCACATGTGAGTGAGAACATGTGAGAAGTGTCTGTGTTTCGCTTATCTCACTTAACATAATGTTCTCCAGTTTCATCCCTGTGGTTGCAAATGACGGAATTTCATTCTTTTAGTGGTTATATAATATTCCATTGTATATGTGTACTATAGTTTTCTGCATCCATTCATCTATTGATGGATACATAGGTTGATTCCAAATCTTGGCTGTTACCTTTAATTCTATAATACAAGGGAGTGTGGGTAGCTTTTCAATATTCCAATATCCTTTATTTTGTATATATACCTTGCACTGGGATTTCAGGGTCATAGCATAGTTTATAGTTTTTTGAGGAACTTCCATACTTTTTTTTGGTAGTGGTTGAACTAATTTACATTCCCCCCAATAATGTAGGAGGGTTCTCCTTTCTCCACATCCTTGCCAGCATTTGCTATTGCCTGTCTTTTTCTTTTTTCTTTGATAAAAACAATTTCAACAGGGGTGAGATGGTTTCTCATTGTAGTTTTGATTTGTCTCTGCTGAGTAATGATGTTGTCACTAATGATGTTGTCTTCTCCTATTTTTACTCATTGTTTTTTGAGGGGATGTTTTCTGATTATTGAACTTTAACCATTTTTATATATTCTATTATATTTACAAGTACTTTATCATTTATATGACTTTCTGATATTGTTTTTCAGTCTGTAGTCCGACTTTTTTTTTTTTTTGACACAGAGTCTCACTATGTCATCCTCTGTAGAGGGCCATGGCATCACAGCTCACAGCAACCTCAAACCCTTGGGCTTAAACAATTCTCTTGCCTCAGCTTCCCAAGTAGCTGGGACTACTACAGGCACCTGCCAAAACACCTGGCTATTTTTCTGTTGCAGTTGTTATTGTTGTTTAGCAGGCCCAGGCCAGGCTTGAGCCCGCCAGCCTCAGTGTATGTGATTGGTGCCCTACTCACTGAGCTACGGATGCCAAGCCTGTAGTCTGACCTTTCATTGTCTTAACAGTGTTTTGCAAAGACAAGACATATTTGAATTTGATAAAGTCTAATTCATCAATTTGCTCTCTTTGGGTGTATGCTTTTGGTATTATATCCAGAATTCTTTGAATAACCTAGGTCACATTTTTTTCTCTTTGTTTACTTTTAGAAGTTTTATAGCTTTGAATTTCTTTTTTCTTTTTTGCCAGGGGCTGGGTTTGAACCCGCCACCTCTGGTGTATGGGGCAGGTGCCCTACCCCTTTGAGCCACAGGCACCACCCAAGCTTTGAATTTCTTATTTAGCTCTGTGACACATTTTGAGTTACTTTTTGTATAAAATGCAAAACCTGTATTTAAATTAACTAGTTTTTGCATGTAGATTTCTACTTAGTCCACACTATTTGCTGAAAATATACTTTCTTTACTCAATTGCTTTTATACCTTTTCAAAAATAATTTGTCCATGTATGCATGTATGTGTATGTCTGTTTCCAGAGTCTCTATTCTGTTCTAGTGAAGTATTTTTTTATCTTTACACCAATAGCATATCTAGACCACTGTAGCTTTATAGAAAGTTTTGAATATTCCACCTTTTTTTTTTCCAAAGTTGTGCTGGTGAGTAAATGTCCTAGAATAAATTTGTTAATTTTTGCCAAGAAAAAGCCTGTTGGAATTTTTATTGTGCTTGTATTGACTTTATAGATCAATCTGGAGGAAATTTGCATCTTAGGAATATTAAGCTTTCCAAAACCCAAATAGAACTGAGTTTCATTGTTGAAAAATTTTTTAACTATCAATTTGGTGTTTTTAGTAGGTCCAGTAAGTTCTCACCTAAACATTGATAAGTTCTTGGGAACTGCAATTTTAAGCAAAACGACATGTAACAAAACCATTTTCCCCCTCATTAATGTTATAACCAAATGACATTGAATGAAAGGACATTAGGTGAGAATCTACTGTAGATTATTTTATTTCATTTGTAGTTTTTTTTCCCGAAGTGATAGATTAGTGGCATCTTACAAAACAAAGAAATGGAAAATTTCAACTACCTTATTGCAAATAAGTCTAGTCTAAGACATTCAAAATTGCAAAACAAATTTGTTAGTGAAAGATTATCTTTAGCACAGAAAGATTCTGATTCAACATACAGACAGACCATTAAAGATTTCTACATTGAAATTTATGTTAAACTACAATTAATCTTATAAGACCAATCTTAATTTGTTTTCATGCTCTTTTAAGAATTCAAGGCAACAAAATAAATTAAATAAGCATGACTTTTTTATTATGAAAATTATGTGATTCTCTAATTGACATTTGAAGTTCTCTGCCCTACATTCTGTGTCCTTTCTTCTCTTACAAACACTCTCTGATTTCTCTTTCAGAGTTCAGATGATTTTAGAAAAGATAGTTTTATAGCTGTCCTTGCAAATGAAATGTGGTATATGACCCAAATTAAGTCAATTAGCATATTTCATCTGTCATGACTGCTGCAGATGTCCAAGTATGAGCCACCCACACTGACTCCCAGAGTCTAGACACTGAGAAAAAGATGTTTTCCTTTTCTTGATTACTATGTATAGATTTGTGGCTAGAAACATCTTAAATCTTGTTTCCATGAAGTCATTTTGACAATTAGGCTAGGATGAAAAGAATGGAAGAGTCAGGAGATCTGAAGGAAAATATAACTGGATCTCTGATCAAACTACATTGAACGTCTGCCATTCTTCTGGACGTTGGCATGTTATGAGTCAAGAAAAAGACTATATTGCTTAAACTTGCAAAGTTTCAGCTCTCTGTTATTTGTAACTAAACTCTGATGAATAGTTATATTATGATTTGCATAAACATCTTTTATTTTATGGGAGTATATGTTTAAAAAGAGGATGCTGTGTACATTTTTTTTTGCACTGCATGAAGTGGATGTGAGTAAATATTTTGCATACTATGGGGCGGCTGGCCTCCAAACTTGTTATTTAGAGGTCATCTTGCATTGTGTGAATTGCAAAGGTCCACTTTAGAAACAGAAAACTGGATTCTCCCTTTTCTCATTCAACGGCTGTAGTAGACTGAATATTGGCCACCAAAAGTATAAAGTCCTAATGTCAGAAAATTTTAAATGTCATCTTATTTGGAAAAAGGATCTTTGCAGATCTTTGTAATTAAATGACAGATTTGGGGATAAAGACATCACCCTTGATTATCTAGATGGGCCCTAAATGCCATCACAAGTGTCTTTATAAGAGAATCAATGGGAGAATAAACAGATGTAAAGAAGAGTAGACAGCAACGTGAAGATGGAGGTGGGCACAGGGGTGGCATAGCCTGAAGTGAAGGGATTGCAGCAACCACCAGAGGCTGGAAACAGCAAGGGACAAGACCTCCTCCAGAGCATCCGGATGGAATGCAGCCTTGCTGGCACCTTGAATTTGGATACATGACCCACAGACCTCTGAGAATACATTGCTATTGTTTTTAGCTATCAAGTTTGTGGTGGTTTTGTTATAGGAGCTTCACAAAACCAATAGGGTGATTTTCCTGTACTCAGAAATAGGGGCTTGATCAAATGGAAACTCAGTCCAGGACTTTGACACTTTAGTGAGCAATTAAGAAGACAAAGCAATAGAATGAAACCATGGAGCTGGAGTAGCATGCTTATTGCTACACAGCCCTGCCAGTTGGTGGTAGTAATAGGTCCCACAGAAGCTTGAGTATCTTATAGTGGTGACATCTTGGCCACACTGCTCTGCTTGTTGTGCTATGTATTATTTGCATTTTAGGAGATGCCTTAACTTCTGTTTGTTTTATAGGCCTGTGTGTCCAGACTCATATATTTTGTGAGGCTTCATGTTTTCATTTTCAAACAAATCTCCTGAAACTACAGTTGGATTTTATTAATTGCAACTCAGTTTGTAACTGACTCATGCAAAAAAAAAAATAATAAATCATCTTCAGTATTAAATAGAGAAAAAACAGTTTTCTTTGTACTCAAGTCTGTTTTCATCTTTTGAATAATAACTAAACATACAAAATGCCTCAGAGTTAATATTAGTCATTCTGGGGTACTTAACGTCTCTTACTTTTCTCAGAAGTCCAAATTTAATAAAAACAACTTTTTAATCTTGCTAAAACAATGTAATCTCTTAACCCTCCAATAAACAAAAATCAACGTTGGGTTTCCCACTGGAGTAATGCTCCGAGTTCACTTGTCAGGTGGAGCTGACAATCATATTTTACTCTTTAATATTCTTTTTGACTCCAGTGATTTATCTTCCACTTTGTGCCATATCTTTCTGCACTCAAAAGACCAGTCCTCTGTTGAGCAAAACCGAGAAAACAGGTTTTGGGGAACGTTCACAGATGCCATAATTTCTTCTCGTGTTCTCACATAGCCACATATATTTATTGAAGTTTAATATGCCTTAGGGAAACAGTGAACTTTGCAGTGATTAATTAAAAAAGTTTTAGATTTACACAGAACATTTTTCAAAGAATTTTATGCATTCAAGAAAGGTTTAAACACTCAGTAAACTGGAGATAGACATTTGCATTACTGCAACCCAAACCATCTTAAACTTGATTTTCTATTTCGTATGTTCAGCTTTTCTTAAGCTCTGTGACATAAATGTCATAAAACAACCCCTTCTCTAGGGGGGGGAAATCAGTAAAAAAATAATTAGGTAATTGATAGTAAAAATTACTGCTTAATTAATTAGTTTTTCACCAGTTGGTTGTAGTTTTATATAGAAATAGTCTTAAGGCCAAGTGTTAGTTTATTTCTCTTTCCTGTCATTTTAAATTCATAGAGAGTTAATTATAATTTCCTACACACTTTCTACTTCCGTTCATGCTGACTACACTTGAACTACAAAAGGGAATTAGCTAGTTAAGAAGGAGAGTAAATACATAACAATCTGGGATACTGAGGCCAAAAAATATACTTTGCTTTCTCTTCTAGAAACCTCGACACTGACAGTGAATGTCTTGTCTTTGTTGCTCATCCAGAGAAAAATATCCTGTGTCAGATCCCTTTCTCATGCTCTGCCAGACCTCACCGGACATAATGCTTGTCCTGTTCTGCTCCAATGGTGGAACATGTCCGACATTTCTTTTTGTTGTGTTTGTTGATGGGCCTCTCACTCCACGACAAGAGGTTAGTGACAATGCTGAGCACATTCTTTGGCCCTTAAACACAATTGATCACTGGTTATAGGACGAAATAGCCTATTCAATTTGAAAAATCAACAGTTATTTTAGATACACAAAGTTTATGGGGAAAGTGGACAGAGGTGATCAGTACTGAGGATGTCACAGATTTGCAAGGAGTTCCGGCAAATGGTGGAAAAAATATTCTGCTGGCTGCAGGAAGTTGTAGTCATGAACAGCTTTACTCATTAGATAAGAAGGAGAGTGGAGAACAAGTGCAGACACAGCTTTCTTTTTCTTTTCTTTTTTTCTTTCTTTCTTTTTTTTTTTTTTTTGTAGTTTTTGGCTGGGACTGGGTTTTAACCCACCACCTCCAATGAGTGGAGCCAGCGCCCCTACTCCTTTGAGCCACGGGCACCACCCAGACATAGCTTTCTTAAAGAAGAACTCTTGCCACTCAGCTTGTGAGCAATATGAGGAACAGAAATTCACAAAAGAGGGGAAACCCACCATCTTTTGACACTAAGGAGAGGCTAAAGGGGAAAATGCATTTTATAATGCAAAATGAAAAAAAATCAACAAAGGATTTCATGGTTTGCAGCAGAAAAAATGACAACAGTGGAAGGAGAGAAAACGCTTTCCACTGTGAGACATGCAAGAGGAATCCTGGACTGCATCTTGGAGATTGCTTCCAGAAGTATCACACACAGAAAAATTATAAACAAAAATAGACAAAAATACTTTATTTTATGTAAACTAGGATAGATAATAAAATCGTCAGGTGGGATCATATTTATGTTTTTATCTTTAAAACTGTAGAATAATTACAAATAATCCACCAAGCTCTTTTCTGCCCCAAATAAACAAGAGCTGGAGAAAATATAGGTGGTAGAAAAAGTGGTTTGGAAATGTAGTACCTAGAATGATTAAAATCACCTGAAAATTACTGCTATCTTCCTGTGAAAACAGGAAAAGCTGTCACCGTAGGATGTTGGGTTGGCATTGCATCAGATATTAGTTGCTATTATCAAAGGTACCTCAAAGTACAATGTGTTTGTAATGCCATAGGGGCAAGTTTTTATATTTATAGTAAAACTATGTTATTTTAATGTCAATACAATATTTTTGAAGTTGTTTAGACATATTAGTGGAGTGGTACCTTTGCAAAAAATTACAAAATAGAATTTTGATGAGAATTTTGTTAACTGCACACCATATATTTATGTTTACCTCTTTTAGAGAAAGACATGTAGATGAATTTCCTATAATGCTATATAAATTATAGGGCTACAATTTTCAATTTTAAACAACTTTTACTTTTCCAGAATAACAGAGTTGAAAAGACTTCAGAGATTTAAAAATAAGCTAAACTTTATATGTTTTATAATAAAAATGTTGAGTTGGCTAGGAGCCAGGCACATACACTGGAGCTGGCAGGTTCAAACCCAGCCCAGGCCTGACAAACAACAATGGCAATTACGGCAAAACAAATAAATAAATAAATAAATAAATAATAGCCGGACATTTTGGCAGGCACCTGTAGTCCCAGCTACTTGGGAAGCTGAGGCAAGAGAATCGCTTAAGCCCAAAAGTTTGAGGTTGCTATGAGCTGTGACACCATGGCCCTCTATGGAGGATGACATAGTGAGACTCTGTCTGAAAAAAAAAAAAAGTTGAGAGTGACAATATGCTGAAAGTCATGCAATTTGTTACAGAAGTGATACTAGTGGGCAGGTCTTCTGATGCCTGCTTCTGTGCCTTATCTGCAATATAAATCTCCACAAAAGACATACCTTAGAATCCTTTTAGGCCTAAATTTTATTTAGTGAATATAAATATCGACATATTTGTAAACATTACATTTGAAAACATTTTGTCTGAGTAAGTATAATAGACTGTGTTCCCCAAAATTCAGATGTTGAAACTCTAATTTGTAATGGGATGCTATTAGGAGGTGTGGCCTCTGGGAAGTGATTAGGTTATGACAGTGGGGCTTATTATAGCCACACAGTGGCAAACAGGGGTTGAATTGTTTACTACAAAAGCAGATCTTTAATCCCAGTTGAGTCTCCAAAATATATAGCCATAATTTCTCTCACTCTGCTGGGTCCTTGGTCGTAGAGAGTCAAAGAATGAATCCACAGACCACGCAAGTGAGCTAAAGAACAGATTTTATTGATAGATAAGGGAAAGGAGGAAAGTCAGAGCCTTTGGCAAGCTGAAGGGGAATTACTGAGTAGGTAGCCCACGTGGACCTTCTGTTCAGGTGTTATATACCACTTTTCCAGTCTTGAGGACAACAGGTTTTGGAGAGATGGAACATCACAACCTTTTGGTGCCAGGGGCTTGGGAACATAAGTTAATTTTAAAACAGCCCTTCTGCCGGAATGTGGTCCCTCATGGGTGTGTTCTCTGCTCTGGGAGTAGCAGCCTCTTGTTTAGGGTCTGTTCCCTGCTCCAGGAGAGGCCTCCCAGATGAGATTCTGATAAGGGTCATTTTTTAGGAGTCTATTTGTGTCTAGAGATGGAGTTTGTGATGAGACTGATCTCTGAGTTTACTCAGGCCTAGAAAATGGGGTTTCCCTGTTCATCCCTCAGTGGGGAACCCTGTATCAATATGATGATGAAAGCAAAGATGCAAGGGGCTTATTTCCTCTGTCTCTTCACCACGTGAAGATACAACCAACAAACTGCCATCTGTGAACCAGGAAGCAGGCCTTCATCACACACTGGATCTGATGATGCCTTGAACTTGGACTTCCAAAGTCCAGAACTGTGAGAAATAAATATGGCATTCTGTTATAGCTGCCCATACAGACTCAGACACTCAGATCTAGTTGATGTCAAGTGCGTTTTATGGAAAGGAGGCCCTAGGTGTTAGTCCTGACCTGGATGTTACTAAGTATGGGACAGAGAGTAGTGAGTCACCTCAGTCCCTGATTCCTTATCTGATGATTATATTATTGAACTCCTAGGCCTCTTCAAGCCCTGAGCTCTTATTCTAAAGTACAAATTTATACTATCTACTGTTTCATTCCACATCTCTGTGGGATATTCTCTATTATAGAGAAATTGTCAAGTCGGGATTCTTGATGATTGGTTTATCCCTTATATTTCTTTATAATACAGCCAGAATCAACCATCTGTGCAGTGCCACGTGCTACCTCCCATAGGCCCCTGACCAAGGAGGTCTCTCCCGGTGACACTGCCCTACCTGCCACTAACAGGTAGCATAGCGTGTCCCTCCAGGGAGCACATCATGTTGAAGAGCCAAGAACTGAGGGAATATGAGACTTGTTTACTTTCCAAATTTTCTGAGAATAAAAAAAATGCATATTCCCTAAACACATAGAGTGTACACATAGCTGTATTTTAAATATATGAAAGTGTTGATGTGAATAAGAAAAAAGAATCTATTCTAAGGTACTACTGTATTCAAAGTAAATTTTTGTCTACTTTCTCAGAGACTATAATTATCTAACCTATTAAATGTATAATATTAACTGTCATTAACTGGCAACTCCTTTTTTTTAAAAAAAAAGCTTAACAGAAATCCTCACACAGGAAAGGTTTAAAGCCCAAACTTTAACTTTTCCTTATTAACATTAATTTTTGCTAAAAAACCAGAAGGGCAGTGGTCGATAGAATAATTAGATAAAGTAAAATTAACTAAGACAGTTAGGGTGGTTTAGTGAATCGTATTTGCATGAAATATCTTTAATTTTTACCAAAGGCTTAAAGTCTTGACAAGTCACAGTGGGGTGTTCCAGGTGCTCTGACAGCCTTCCAGAGAACATATTTTAGGGCAAGAGGATTTCGTCCCCTCTCCAATCACACCTGCTCCAGCTTTGGGTAGTACTTACTGTGCATACTCATTTTTGTCCTCAAGTTGCTTTGATTATTAGGAATCTTCATGCTTGAAAAGCCAGCTTTGCTACTCCTCCACAGAGTGAGGGAGGGAAATGGCACATTTTGCAAATTTCAGTGCTTTTGAAAAGAATAATGAAAAGGAGGTGGTGCTGCTTCAGAAGGCGGGCTACAGATGGAACAAAAGGTTAACTCAAATTTCTGCTGAAAATAGAAAGTAAAAATAGTAATGATGATCTATACAAGAGCAGAAAACACAGCAAAGTGAAGTTATTCATTTTGAATCAGCAGCTTCTTTTAAAACATCCTCTGGCTGTTTCAAAGGGTTTTATTTTACAAATTGGCATTCACTAGGCACGTCTGACAACTAGCTCATTGTGTCTCTTTTACCAATTGTCAGCAATAGTCTCCTTTGGTTCAACTAAGGAACTTCAATGTTCTGAGGTAGTTTCTTTGAGGACAAATGATCCAACTTTTTCTCCATGTTTGCCTAAGAGGAATTCAAAGCTTAACTTTGCCCTCGGTGGCTTTTCTTTATTCTATCTATTATTGCTTTCCGCTTTCTCCATCATTAGAAACAGGAGGCTCTTTCACTTTCAGATATTAGTCTTTTGTCTGTCTGGTACCACGCACCATGAAAAAAGGTAATCCATCTTCACAGAGGCCGAATTACTGTTAAAAAGAAACTTCTTTTATTAGAAACTTCTGAGGAATGCCGTGGGAGAGGTATAGGTATAGGAATGTGACTGAGATGCAGGAATCCCCCGGAGCATTTATGTGTGGCTTTGAATACTGCAAAGGAAACCGACAAAACTGACTTTAGCTGCTTCTTGTCAAACCTTAACCCCGGCCTGCACCCACTTTTTAATCTTGAATTAAAAAACAAAAGAAGACAAAACTAACAAACAACTCCGCAATCCAAACTCTCCTTGCTATAGAGCAAGAAAAGGAGTGATGCTTTCTCAGAGTGGCAAAAGGGAAGTATTAAATCTTAGCTATCGATATTTAAATATTAGCTATTGATATTTTTAATAGAGTGTTTTCTCTGTTTTAAACAGAATCTTTAAAACCATGTTAAAACAACCATTCTTTAAATCTGTCGTGCCATCATCTGGTGACAGGAGCTTGAGGAACCAGCGTACACCATCGTCAAGGTGAGGAAGATGGAAGGTATTACTTAAAGGTGTTGACATTTTCCCAAAGAATCTACCATTTTACTGTTTCTATTTATTATTATTTTTTGTTTAGAGATGGGGTCTTTGTTGCCCAGGCTGGCGTGCAGTGGCATGATCATAGCATACAGCAGGGGTCTAACTCCTGAGTCAAGCGATCCTTCTCGCCTCAGCCTCCTGGGTAGCTGGAACTGCAGGCATGTGCCTCTGTGGCCGGCTATTTTCTTTCGTAGAAACAGAGTGTCACTATGTTGCTTAGGCTAGTATTGAACTCCTGCGCTCAAGCAATCTTATGGCTTCAGTCTCCCAAGTGGCTAAGACAACAGGTGTGAGCCACGAAGCCCAGTTCTAACTTTTTATTATTAATACACTATCCTATTGAATTTTTTTATCCACAGATCCTTATAAAGAAATAATGCCTTAGGTGTAGATGAGACTTACGTGCAAACACATTGTTTTATACTTGTGACAGGCACTTTCAAAGTGAACATGCCATCATCATGTGAAAATACTGTTACAAATGAAGAATTTGCTGTATAGGAAGGTCATGCCACTTGGCAGAGACTGCTAGCTCTAACTGAAGGTTTGGCTGTATACATAATGATGAATAACTGATGCTTCCAACCTTGCTTTGTAACTATGACTAAGCCGTGACCAACATATTGTAAGTGTACATGCCATGCATAGTTTCCAGGGTACATGACCTCATTTCCTCTCTGTTCTTTTTTCTGCTGGTTCTGACGGTAGTGGTGGTCTGGTGGCAAAAGCGTGAGAAGGAAGCATACACAGGATGATGGCATGACAGAAGAATCAGATAGGAGGAACTTGCCTTTCATAAGTTTGCCTTTCCGTAACAGAATAAATATTTTGTGGGTGTCTACCAGGTTATCTTTTTTAATGATACAATCAAGAAATGAGGAAATTGGAATTTAATCCTATAATATTTAAATTGAATCCAGGTGTTTCTTGTATTAAGCATGGTGCAGCTTCAGTACCCTTACCACGTGTCAGTGTTTAATTTCTTTTGTACTCTGTCTGGGACCTAGCTTGTTTCATTAAGATTTCTTCCGCACGGTCAAAAAACTGCTGTTTTATTACATTTTATGCTGTAACAGATTGCATTATGATATGGACTCATGTTTAAAATGCTTAAAGTACTAAGGGTTTTAAAGTACTTTTCAAGCATTAATTTTTATGGAAGTAGAAAGTTTCACATTATAACACTTTATAGAGATGTGAATGAAGATATTAAAATCTTCTTCAAAAGTCACTGGAACTTGTAAGAAAAATAGGGAGTTAGGATAAGAAACGGAGCCGTTAGACTTGATTTCCTCTCCTATCATCAATCTGTCTTATTCACTTCCTTCCAATAGATTCTTTTAGTAAAACTCCTATTTCCTTCCAACAGCTGGTAGTAGTCTTATCTCCTAATGATATACACCACATTAAAAAATGCTACTAATCTAAAAATTCTTCTCTGGAAAGATAAGCATATGGTTTAGAAGATGAAAAATGCTGACTGTATGATTACATTTCCGTCTATTTGTATAATAGACGATCATTTAGCCATTCTTCCTTCTTTACGTGAACTTAATTCGGGGGCTGAGTAAAGAGAAGACAAGGCAAGCAAAGAATCAATTAACTTTCACCTGGTAGACAATGGTTTGTGCCCCCTGATGCTCCTTATTTTACAGATGATGAGAGAGAAGTTTAGTGGCTTGTCAGTTTGTCATGGAGTCATAGTTTATCTCAAAGTTTTAAAAAAGTTTTAAGTGTAGGGGTCTTTCTTCCACTTTAAGCTGTTTCTTTTATTCTTTATGTAACTTTTTGGAAAAAAAAAAAACATGGCTCACAATTTCAGCCATTCCCCTTATTAACCATGTGATAATAAGGCAATTTGGGAAACTATTAAAAGCATCTAGTCACTATATAAAAATCTGGTCATAAGAATTCTGTGAGGTGCTACATATAAAACACTTCGCATAGAGGCATAAAGCCTGGCACCTGGTGAGTGCTTAGTAATTTGTTTTCTTATAAGTGTGTTTAGTAAACAATAGAGAGGACTACTTGATAGGGTTAAGCTATGTATTTGTCAAAACTTACATAAGTTACTTTTAAGTTTTCCATCCAGGGAGAAAAAACATTGGGGAAAAATGTCTCAATGTAGGTAATGTTTCATGTCACTATTAAGTTTATTTCACAGAAGCACAAATGTAACTTGCAATTTAGTTTAGCTAGCACAAGTCAAAGTACACAATTCTGATCTACTACAGATAGAGTGGCATAAGCCAACAGAATTTTCAAAAGTAATAAGAGTTACATTTATTTTCAAACTACATTTATATATCCATCTTGAGCAGGGGTCCTCAAACTTTTTAGACAGGGGGCCAGTTCACTGTCCCTCAGACCATTTGAGGGCCAGACTGGGGACCCCAGGACGAGTCGGCTGGTAAGCAGGACAGGCAGCTGTGGCAAAAACACCCGGCGGGCTGGATAAATGTCCTAGGTGGGCTGAAGTTTGAGGACACCTGCTCTTGAATGATTAAAATCTGTTAAGCATTTTTGAACTTGCACATTTTACTGCAGTTATTTGTTTAATACATGAAGCAATAATTGTCCATAACATGGTTGTAGGCAATCATTTCCTTCATTTTCTAAGAAATCTAATGTTTGACAAATAAAAAAAAAAAAAGCTGCATAAAATCCAAGCAGATAACTAAGCTGTGATTAGTTTAAGCTCCTTATCAACATTAGCAGAAAATTTTCTGAAATTTCATTAGTGGAGTTGCTGAATTCAATTTCATTTTTCAACTTAGTAATAGTCATTGTACTAATATTAATTGGGAGATTATAGGATTCAGGCTCTTTGGAATGCATTTCTCTTACGGTATTGAGGAGAACTGAACATGATTTTTCTACTCCTGGAGCTTCTACCTTAGAGAGGAAGATAGATGTTAACTCCAGACATGTAAAACAGTCTCTAACCACTATGCACAAATGAGAGGTTCATGGTGCTGTGACACATTATGCAGAGAGAATTTCACCTCAAAGTGAGGTCTGGGAAGTGACAGTTTAGCTGAGATCTGAAGGAGTTAATCTGCTGAAGCAACATTTACAAAGACATTATGGACAGAGGAAGCTGGGCCAGAGTGGCTAAAGTAAACAGGGAGGATGGTGAGAGATCAGATTGGAAAATCTCAAGGGCAAGACTACCCAGAGGACTGAAAACTCTGGTAAGCACGTTTGTATTTATAGCTAAGTGCATGAAAAATGCAGTGAAATGTTTCATGTCTTTAATTGGAGGTGGGAGCAGGGGAGGAGGATGGCACAAACAGATCCACCCTTTAAAGATCACTCTGAATGCAGCCTGGAGAATGGGTTCACCAGAGACCAGGGTGCTTTTATGGATTCTATTGAGAGATCATGGTGTCTCCTTCTTTCCCCAGCTGGTTATAATTTTTATTAGGGTAAATTATAATAGAGACCAGTATGGAGGAGTCCCGAGCAGACAAAGCCGATGAGGGCTCCTAAGTGATCTAAACCTTGCTTGATTTGCAAATGTAAGTAAAACTTACATTAAAGACAACAGAATTTAAGCTAACTAAAATATTTTGAACAGGATGGACCAAATACAGTGTCTAGCTGTAACCAATCAAATACTTCCTTTGTTTTACTTCTGTGTTCATCCTATAGCGGCCTCCACTTCCTTTCCCTCAATGGAGCTCCAAACAACTATACTTTGGAGCTGCTTGATTCATGAATCACTGTTTGCTCAGATAAACTTTTTTTTTTTTTTTTTTTTTTTTAGACAGAGTCTCACTTTGTAACCTTCAGTAGAGTGTGGTGGCCGTTGTAGCTCACAGCAACTTCCAACTCCTGGGCTCAAGCAATTCTGTGGCCTCAGCCTCCCAACTAGCTGGGACTACAGGCCTTTGCCCAGTGCTGGGCTATTTTTAGAGATGAGGTCACTCTTGCTCAGGCCGGTCTCAAACTGGTGAGCTCAGGAAATCCACCTGCCTGGGCTCCCAGAGTGCTAGGATTACAGGCATGAGCCACTGTGCCTGCCTCAGGTAAACTTTTTAAAATTTTATTGTAATTCAGTTTACCTATTTAACACTTCTTATGGGCAAAGTTTTATTTATAACTTCTTACAGTTTATGGTGATAAGTTATATGTGCATAGTAAGTTATTATTTGCAGATAAAATGAGAGAAGGGTAAACATCCATTATTTAGGTGACAGAATAATTAAGGTGATTTCTTATTATCATTTAATTCAGCCATATGAACTAGCCACGTTGACTGAATAGTTAGCAATCCCTATCATATTCTTAACATTTTTTTTTTTTTTTTGAGACAGTCTTACTCTACTGTTCAGGCTAGACTGCCATGACCTTATCCTTGCTCACACACAGCTACCTCAAACTCCTGGGTTCAAACAATGCTCCTGCCTCAGCCACCAGGGTAGTTGAGGTTATAGGTGCCTGCCACCACATCCACTCAATTTGTTTATTTTTTAGTAGAGATGGAATCTTGCTTGCTCTGGTTGGGTTTGAACTCCTGAGCTCAAGGCTCAGCCTCCCACAGTGCCAGGATTACAGGCATGAGCCACTGTACCCAATCTCTTAACCTAATATAGAAGGATGTTGAACTTCAGGTTGTAGGAGTTATGCTTTATCATAGTCCTCCGATATGCAAATCAAAGTAGGAGGCAAGTTGCTAAGTTGTCTATTTTCAATTTTTCTAACCATAGTCAAACCTAAATGTTAACATGATTTTTTTTTTTAAGAAAAAGTAAAACATGAGCAATATAATAAACAGATTGTACCTCCTACTTGGTATTTTTTTTGAAACTTTATCAGCTCATATTGTGTTTTGAATTAAAAATGAGGCAGTCAATTTATTTTAAATAAAAATATGTAGAAATATTTTTGCATTCTATGTTCTTTGAACTGCCTTTTTACAAACAATTTGTCTAGGAGTTAGCATAAAAGGGAAATAATCACATAATAAAACCTGAAGTGACTATCTTTTGAGAGTTTAGGTCCTCACAGCATCCTTCAAAAGATGAAGCGAGGTGTTGTATGGTATCTATATGCTGATACCTGGGCCTTTCTGATCAGATACTCAAAGATGGGCTTGGGGTACATACACTTTTAGGCATTATATAAAAAATATTTTAACACACTTTTTGGCTTCTATAGACACATAAATTTCTCTTTCAAGTTTGACTTCAAAGTTGAATCAATGAAATTTAAGTACTCTAAAATGGTATACATTGAGTTTATATTTTCCCCGTAACCTACTGACTTTCTAATCTAAAAATATATGAGAAATAGATCCATTCGTGAACACACACAAAAATTAGTTCAGGAAAGTTCAAGAAAAAATAACTGAAATGTCAATAAATTTTGACATATTCATGTAAATATTACACCTCTGACAAAAACAATAGGTAAGATACAATTTAGTGCAAGGTATTTGTAGATTAATTAGTCTTTGATACATTTTTCTAATCACTTTGAAAAGTAAGGAAAGGCCATTTAACTAGTTCCCACTTCATTGGTAGTTTGTTAATCCAACTACTCAGATAATGCTTCCAAGGGTTTCAAATATCCTATATTTTTTTCTGAGTTTAGTGAAGATTTTTAATGGCATTGACCTAAGAAATGTTTAGAATAAACTGATTCTTCTATGTGGTCCTTAATAATCTTCCACCATGTTCCTCTCTGGTTTCCTATGAGTCTTTGAGTATTTGTCTTTCAGTAAGTTTCTCTTTTTTCCTAGTCTGGGTATCTCTGTTTTAGTGTTCCCCATTCTAATAATCCCTTTTCTTTTATTTTTTCTCTTTCCCACTCTATGTGTTCTATCTCTGTAGCAGGTTACATTAAAATGGCATAGGTCAGTCTCCTCACACTGTGTATAAATCTTATTACACACATAGTCATGAACCAATCTGGTGTAACTATCACTCCACTTAGCAACAAGAGAAATAAAAGTTTTTGTATCATAAAATCCAATTTGGGGGAGTAAAGTTCCTCAAATTATTTTGAAAAGTTTTCTCTTTTCTTTTTCATCATTATAATAAAAATTAGAGTTCAGGGAAGAGTGAAATCCCTAGTTTCTTAATTATATTAAAAATATACAGTTGAATATAGCTGCATTTCTCCTTGTGGGATTTAGTAAAGAAATTAAAAATGAATACCAGAGAGTTAAAGATTTTAATAAAATAATTAGAGTTTTAGGAGCTCTGTTCTATTTAACTTTTGGGTCTGCTAGTATATTTGATAAAATACTGGTAAGCTGGTACAAACCCAAACCCTAAAATATAGGCTGTGAAAAGAAGTCTTTGTGTCTCGCTTATATCGTCAACCAGAGATAAGTAGTCAGTGTTAGTTGGATCATTCTGCTCACTTTAATGTGTTACTTCCATGTCTGTTCCAGTTCTCGCTGTCTCACTGCCAGCCATAAGAGGGAAAGAGCCAAGACAGCAATATGTATTCTATTTTGGTACCTAAAGTTGGCACCAGAATGTTTTGCTTGTATCATGTTAGCCAGCACTCAGTCCCAAGGACTGAAGTTCTATCATCGACCATGGGGAAGATGGACAGTGGTTGACTACTAGCAGTTTCTGTCACAACTCTAAAACTTTAGTTGAAGACAGTTATTTCACCACAATTCTCTCTACCCCAGAATACATTTTTCTGGTTTCAACAATAATATTTCAACATTATTATTGATTAATTGTTGATGTTCAAAAATGTCTTTATATAGTTGGAGTTTGATCATGAGCCTTTTGTGTTCTACCAAATAGATATTAAGATAGAGCATGCAGGCCATAGCTGATAATTAAAATGTACCTTCCCAGATAGGATAAAGGATTGGGTCATGTCCTATCACTCAGCATTAATGAAAAGGTCACTGCAGTGGTGTTCAGAGCCTTGCTAGACCTGGCCTTTGTGGCATGTCTCTCTAATATCTCTCATTTCTCCCTTCCTTTCTAGTGACACGCTGACCACACTGTCACTCTAGATTTTTCTCCAAGTGCCAGACAGTCTCTGACCTTTCAGTCCTTATTCTTAATGTTCTTTCTCCTAGAACTCCTCTTCCTCTAAGATTTCTCCAAGGTTTGCCCCATTAATTCCATCAGGTCTTTGTTTACATGTCACCTTTTCAGTAAAATCTTCCTCTTTAAAGTTACAAATGCAACTCCAGCATTTTCCATGCTTTGCTTATCCAATTGAAATTATTATCCTGGAAGATTCTATATGTTTTTCTTATTTATTTTGTTATTGACCATCTTCTTTGAGCACCTAGAATAGAAGCTGAGGGCATTGATTTTTCTTTGTTTTATATCTGTTTCCCATTGGCAAAATAGTGCCTGGAACATTATAAGACCATCAATAAATATTCAATGGCTAAAGGAATGAATGAACAGCTAAATGTGTAATTGAGTAAATGAATTAGAAAGGCTACAAGGGCATTAATTCCATCAGTCAATTGGGGAAAATTTGATTTACACATTGTCATTTTTCAATATTCCCTGTCTTTACTTAGACAATCAAAATATGTTTCTTGCTATAAAAAATAACTCAGTTATTATTTAAGTTAGCTTTATGTTCTCAAAATATCTAAAGGAAATAAAATCTTCTGTATGAAAAATGTTTTATGAAATTATTAATGATAATATTATATAAAAGCTATAGTTGGGTTTAAAAATATCCAAGCATTGATTTTAATCAATCCTTCTAACTTAAAATCTCTTTAAAAACAATAAAATTGCATTTTTACTGTATTCCTCAATAGTAAAGCTATTATTTGTAATTTTTTTACATTGTGAAGAGAATTCTTAAAGTTAATACCAGAGCTCTAAATTTCATGCCTATTATATGCTTATTTTTAATTCAGTGCAAATAGTTCAAATCATAGTTTCAATCAATAGCTTCAATAGGAGCTATTTAAAGTGGGCCAAGCAATGTTCTTCAATATATGTTACCTCACTGCCAATTAATACCCAGGTGATGGTTAAGCACCCAGATTAATGTTTTCACTCACCACATGACGTGATTCTGAAAATCCCTATGGAGGTAATTGCAAACGCATTTTAGGTACAAATTCACTGATGGAGCTATACAGTCGTCAGAGTCAAATCTGGAGGTAGCCTAAACAAAGTGTGGCTGAGCAAACTGTTCTGTCCATAATTGTCAAGAACGCTTCAAAGTGGTAATTAGGATGGTAACAAATAACATTCCCAAAGGAAGGAATTGTAGATAGTGTGTACAATAAAATTGGAATACTTTGAATAGCCTTGCAAAAAAAAAAAAGTGAAATTAAAAAATATTTTTGATGGCCATATATGAGAAACATCTGTTACATACTACCAAATAACATTTTTTAGATCTTGGTAAACTAGTGGGGGGAAAGTGCCATTACAGAGTGTTTCTATCACCAAGGGGAGAGGGCTGGTGCAGCACAATTGGAAAGAATCTCCACTTGACTCCAAGCTTCCTACGGGAAGCAGCATTTAAACTTTCAGAGACAGGAGCTAAAATTTCTGGTCATATAGTGGCAACTCAAGCCAATCACAATAATAACATTAATACTAAGTGAAAATTAATATTCATGGAACACTTACTGTGTGCCGGACATGGTGTTAACCAACTTCAATACATAGTTTAGTTTTCACACCATGATGGGAGATGGAATTGTTTTGTGTATTTGAAATATGAGAAAATTAATCAAAATTAACAAATAACATAGAGTTGATTAAAATTTAAGTTTATCTTATTTTAGAATCTTTAATCTTAACAACAACATTGTGCTGATGTCATGGAGACAGTGTCGATACCCTTTCTGGGCATTAGTATCCTGCCCTGTCTCTAGAACTCTCCTTATCACGTACCTCACATTTTCATAGACATGGGTTGAGTCTGCTGTGCTCCCTATTTACCAAAAGGGATTGCCCTAATCTTTAGTACTTTGTTTTCATCATTTTTCATTCCCTGAATTTTGATTCAGGGGATGATACAATACTTAAGAATCAAGCTGCTAATTCAGGATTTTTAAAAATATTTCTTATACAACTGTATTTTATAATCTCTGATGAGATCCTGTCATGCTGTTATCGTGTTTGAAATGCTTCCGTAACTTGTTACTTGAGCATAGACATTTCTAAGCATTTTGGGCAAATCAGAACCACAGTGCATCCACTTTTTTTCTTTGTGAAATGGGTGCAGTCTGGCATATTTCCCACTGCTGTGCTGATGATTAAATGAGAAAGCAGATTTCAAAGTTACGACCCCCCCTGCTGGGGGAGATCTGTGCTTCAAGGAGCCACTTGAGGTGGCGTTTATGTAATGGGTACTCAGAGAAAGGACTCCATTAAGCCAATTGTTATTGATAAAGGGTAACATTTACGCTGGACCAGGCATAGTACCAGGTGCTGATAAAGTGGTAAATAAAATGGATGTCTTTTCTGCGTGCTAGTAAATGTCTACATGGAAAATGTCAAATTATGACCAAGAAGAACAAGAATTGGTGAGTAAAGAGGGATGGCAGTGATACAGCTGGAATTTCTCTCTGCCAAGTCCTTGATCTCAGAGAGTCGAGGAATGAGTCCACAGACCACGCAAGCAAGCAAAGCACAGATTTTATTGAAAGATAAGGTGCCGGGGAAGAAAGTCAGAGCCTTCAGCAAGCTGAAGGGGGACCCAAGCGAGAAGCCCATTGGGGCCTTTTGTCTTGGGCCTACTTTTCCTATACTGCAGGCAGGGGGGTGTTGGGAAGATAGTATGTGTGTCCAGAACATGTCACAATCTTCCAGGGACCTATGGGCAGAAAATAGTTTAAAAACTGCCATAGTGCAGAGAAATGGGTCTTTGCAGTTCTTTCTCTGAGTGAGGCAGCAAGGTGTGTTCCCTGCTCCAGGAGAGGCAGCCCAGATGAGATACTAATCAGGCTGTGACCTTTTAGAGGTTCCAGGGAATGCGGCCTGCAAAGAACCTGTTTGTGCCTAGAGATGGGGATCTGTAATGACACTGGTATCTGAGCTCACCCAGGCTCAGGCCTAGCAAAAGGGGGAGTCCCTGTCTATCCCTGAGCCAGGAAACCCTGTAGCAGTGAGATTGGGGAGGGATAATTGGGAAAGGCTTCTTTGAAAGCAGGAGTATGTTTTTGATGAGACCCAGCCAATGAAAAGCAAGCAGGTGGACTGAGAGTAAGGAAGACAAAAAATCTATTTATGCAAAATCTCTTATGTGATGAAGAGTGTGGCAAATTGGGAGAATCAAGAAGGAAGTAGTGAAATGTAGGTACTGGATTCCATGCAGGAGAATAACAAGGGCTTGTGGACCTATCACGTGACCATAGAAGTGATGGCAGGTTGGGAAGGCACTGAGTAGGCACACAGAGATGCCAAAGCAATGGGAACAGCGCCAAAAATAGCCCTGGGAAACCTCACAATTCCTTCCCCCTGTGACACCTTGTGGGGCCACTTGTGGCCAAGAAGCACCTTGCAATCACCACCGCCTCCCTTCCCAGTCCTTCTTACTCCCAGTGAGCCCTGGACAAGCATTCTATTCACATATCACCAAAGCAGAAACCAAGACAATAGCTCTGTGACTGTTCTTTGTGGGAACACTGGGCTGGTGCCATGAGTGCCATGTCCCCAACCCCTACCCCACCCCAACCTTGCAGCCCTATGAGGTCCCTTTGCTCAGTCAGTTTTGCTTTAAGTCTTTTGAATGGATTGGCTAGGTCAATGGAAGGTCTTATTTGCAGTCTTTGTTGTTTAAAGGTGAAAGTAAATATACTGAGAACTAGGGCATCTTTAAGCTGTGTTTTGAACTATGCAATGACTTGAAGGACTTGGAAAATTAAGATAATTAAACAGAGCAAAATGAAGGCCTCTAATGAAAACCTCGCAGATTTGATTCTGTCATCCTTTTGACCTCTGCTAGTGACAGAATTTGAAATATTTTTTATTCTTTTTGCCTGGGTAATGAAGTATCGTGACCCAGATATGTACTGTGGTTGTGGCTTCTTGTTTTTGTTTATTTTGTAAAAGAGGCATGAGTTTGGGGGAGGAGGGAGGGAGGGAGAGGCAGAGAGAATGTATACATAAATGCAATACTTGTGTATGTTAAAACGGATCAAGCTGGTTAAATTACAGATGTGGTGGTCCATTTAAGAGGCTGATGGTCCTTTACCTGTAATCAAACTGAATAACGGAAACTTATTTTAAACAAATGGCATTAATTAGAAAGCTATCTAGTTGGCAGTCTGTTGAAAATGAAATGATGTTAACTACTGTGCTTTCAACACCTGGTACTGGAAAATACATCTGGCTGGAAGGTTTATACCAACATGATGAGAAAAAAAATGTCTGGACTGAGACACTGCATCTGTTCTTTTCCCAGAGCTCCTAGAAGTGTTGTATCTGTATTTAGCCGAGTGGCAGTCAGCTTTGTGGAATCATAGACACACTGTTCTCAGCCACACCACACCACGCTGGGTTGTTTCATGCGCTCTTGTCTCTGGCCACAAGAGGCATAAGCTGCCCAGGAATGCCACTGGGAGAGTCTGCATCAAATTCACTGTGTGGCAGGAGTTGCAAAGCTTCTGTGTTTTCATACCCCAGCCAAGTAAGCCGGGAAAGTGAGAGTCCCCACAGAGGCCCTTAACAGACTTTTTTCTCTGATGTAATATTCAGATCTGACAGATGGAAAAATAGCAATTGTCTATCAGAATGGCTGAGTCTGGTGAGGTCTGACTGTTTTATAAAAGAGAGTCAAAGCCTGCACGTATTCAAATGCTGGAGAAACTGAAGCACCAGTGACGGAGGGAGCAGCCTCAAAATATGTATTTCAAACCCTCCTTGGATAGTAGGCAGCGTTAAGGGCTACGTGTTAGTGTCTTAACAGACAGCAGAATCACTTCCGCGCTTACAACCCCAGCACTTCAGTGGGATTTTTGGAGTATTGTTTAACTGTGAAGATAAAGAGGATCAGGTTTTCTGTTTATAAGTCAAAGCATCTTGACACAATTTTTAAGCTGCACCTGTTTACAGAATATCTCCTGGCTACAATGTGCCACAAATTTCTGAAAACAAAAAATAAATGCTGCTTTCCACAACTCTACCATTTTCCCCTCTTATGTTTCTGATTTCTCCCCTGCCTACCTCATATCTCCTTCCTACGGCCTTGTCTGCACCTGTAGCTATGCCCTTGAATGAGGCTGGAAAAAAACACACACCCGTGCTGATTGCTTTGGCTTGAAATTTGTGCCTATTACCTTTGTGGGCCCTTGGTGGTGATGGGATAGTTTTGCATTTTGATGGTGGTGGTTACACTATCTGTGTGATACCATGATACAGAACTCTACATACCCATCAAATCAATAACGGTTTCCTGGTTTTGATATTGTTATGATAGTGACGTAAAATGTAAGTATGGGGTGAGGCTGGGTAAGGGTTTTAAGCAGAAGGGGTTTATCTGTCTTTGCAAATTTCTGGGAATCTCTAATCATTTCAAAATCAAAAAGTTAAACAAATATACATAATTGTGTTATGTACAGAATTTTAATAGTATTAGAGACTACTAAATGCGTTAACTTGGCTAAAAAAACAAAAACTAAAAACACAAACAAACAAAAGGGCTCTTTTGTTCCTACATCCTTCTCCACCCACCACACCGTTTCTCGGCATCCTTTCACAGAAAAACCTGCTGGAAAGATAAGCTGATGCTCCTTCCTCCATCCTCACCCCCCATGGAATCCACCCCACCAGTGTCTAACACCGTCACTTCCATAACATCTTTCTTATCTAAGCCAACGTTGGTCATGTTGATCAATGAAACATTCAGTTCTTTTTTTTCTATATTAGAGAACCTATCAGCAGCCTTTGAGAGAGTCCTACTCTTTCTTCCTTGAAATACTTTTAACAAAATGGTCTCTAAGATATCACACCTTTCTGGCTTTCCTCCTTACAGCCACTGTCCCTTCTTAATTGCATGGCGAGTTCTTTCTCATCTCTCGGACATTTCATTCATCCGCAGTTCTAGGGCTCAGAGTCTGGATGATGTCTACTCTATTTCATTATATATTCACTTCCACAGTCAGCCACCTTCTAGTTCCCAGTAACCTCCCTGGTTTTTATCTTCAGCCTTGACTTCTCAGCCAGGTCTGGATGCCTAGACTCATCCATGTGGCAGCCTGCTTAACATCCCCCCCCCCCACGCCCCGCATGCCTGACAGCTTCAAATCCTCGTATCCTCAGCAAAATCCAGGCCTCCTACTCCCCCCCCTCCAGTCTGTTTTGCCTGAAGCTCTTGATTTCAATAAATAGCAACTCAATTTTTCCAATCACTTTAGGTACATAGGTGCCTAAGAGCCATTCTTGGCACTTTTATTTTTCCTACACTATCGATCCAATACATCAGGAAATGTAGGAATGTCTATTTGAAAAATTTATCCAGGGTCTGCCTGCTTCTCATCATCTTGTTATCATACCACATTGGTTATGCTATAATTATCCTGAGTCTGGATTATTGCAATAGCTTCCCAGTTGGGTTTATTTCTCCTCTGTAGCCCAAATTCAGCATTCCCAGGGATTCTTCTGAAACATAAGTTATGTCATGTCACATAGAAAGCTACTATGACATTCATGGGCAACATATGTTGTTATTTACCTTGGGTACATACCTTAGAGTGGAAGGGTTACATTAGATGCTAGATGTTTGTTTCATTTTTTAAGAGACTACAACACTGTTTTCCAGAGGTCTGTGTCATTTTCTATCCTCAGCAGGAGGGAAAAGTGATTTCATTTCCTTTCAGGGATGGCCAATCTTTTTCCTTGTCTGTGCCCCATGGAAGAAGAGTTGTTGCTGGCCTCACATTAAATGCAAAAACTCTAACAAAGCTGATTAGGAACAAAAGTCCATGTATAATTTACATGGTATCTGCCAGCACAGATAAGTAAGTGTTCACATAATCCACACATGCCCTGCAGACTGTGGGCTGGACAGCCCTGTTTGACGTTGTGATCTAGAGTGAACAGAAAGCCAATCACTGGTTTCCTGATGGGAGGGAGGGAAACAGCGCAGCCAGTGGAGAGTGGGGGGATTACTATGAAACTTTGGGGGGTGATGGATATGTTCCTTATGTATCTCAATACTTAGTAAATAGTACCCCTCTATATAGTTTATTGAATACAAACTATGCCACATAAAGTGGTTATGGAAACAATAATAGCACTTCATATAGTTATAATGAGTATTGAATGAAATAATGTACATGAGGCCCCAAGCACAGCCTGGTTGAATCACTCAAGAGGTACCAACTATGATAACTTTACTACTAATAATATAGCACCTAATCATACATTGGGCTGCTCTGAAGATGCATGGCATTAAGTCAGAGGAGGAGAGGAAAATAATACTTTAAAGGGAAATGCTTTCTTAATGTTTGTGGAACTCTCCAATTTTCTTTAATATGAGTAAATAAAAGTGAAATTAGGCTCTGTTTTACAAAATATGATGAATACGAATGTGGTTTTAACTCCCTTGTTTAATGCCTTAATTTGAACCCTAAATCAGAATCATGGGACATCAGCCAGGGCATAAAGCCCTGGTCCCAGAACAGAGTGAAAGGAAGTGATGAGCCTGGGAGTCTTACCCTTGATCTTCTTTAATAGAGAACTTTGTGTAGAATCAGTACCATTTCATTTAATAATATTACCAAAGGGGAGGGGGATAGAAAATCTTTCTATTTTCTTCATTAATATCCTTCTTTTATTATTGTATTTCATAGTTATCTCTATTTAGAAGTCTTTATGATTAATAATTTGCAATTCAGGTTTCCATTTTGAAAAAAAAGTTTTGGACTCTGTTTGCCATATCACTCTGCTGATAAAAATAGTCCATTTAAGAAAAAAAAAAACAAAAACAAAAAGAAAGAAGCACTAGCAGTAAAAATCTGTACATGACTTCTTCTGACCCCTTCCTCAGCAACTGAATCAGATAATAACACATTTAATTGAAACAAATGTGCTAAAAATAATCAAGGTTGCTTTGTTGCAATGGAGAAAAAAATGCAATTACCCTTCACATGATAGAACCGGAGCATCATTAATAGTGTTGATTACCAAAGAGGGAAAAAATTACCACGTTTTGCGTTTAAGTTTATTCTTCTAATTTTTTTTTAACGTTTGTTACCTAAGCTTTTTTCATCTTCTTTTGGGGTTAAAAAAATAAAGCAAAAAAAAAAAATACAGAACACACAGTCTTTAAACTTACTGTTATATTCCCTGATTTTATTAAGAACTTTTGCTATCGTGGTTTCTCAAGGGATTTTTATTTCTATGATCGAACAATACTCTGTCAGGAAGAAAATGACTCAATATAAATGGTATTTAAAAAAATTTGGTAAATAGTTCATTTCAAATAACAATAACAAATAATAACATAAAAGAAGACCATATTATAAGAATAAAAATCATATATAATATTTATGAAAATTTATGTTCTCTAGTACAAAAAATAATTTAATGAGAATTGCTTAATTATGTTTCTTTACACGTTTGCAAACTTCTTTGATGTATGTTTTAGTAAAGACAGCTGGGTTGTCCTATTTTCTGCACTTAACCTGTTTTTATACATTGTTTTGGTTGAGGTATATGATGAAAATTTGGCCTCATACAGAGATGTAGTTTAAACAAGGAGAGACATATTTTAAAGGTTTTTTTTCATTTTATAGTGAGTATTCTTTTTTTTTTTTTTTTTTTTAGACAGAGCCTCAAGCTATCCCCCTGGGTAGAGTGCCATAGCATCATAGCTCACAGCAACCTCCAGCTCCTGGGCTCAAGCACGTCTCCTGCCTCTGCCTCCCAAGTAGCTGGGACCACAGGCGCCTGCCACAATGCCTGGCTATTTTTTGGTTGCAGCCATCATTGTTGTCTGGCGGGCCCGGGCTGGATTCAAACCCGCCACCTTAGGTGTATGTGGCTGGCGCCTTAGCCACTTGAGCCGCAGGCGCCGAGCCGAGTATTCTTCTAAAAAACTGAACTTTGTATTAACTGTATAATAACTCTGTTTTTATGTGTTCTAGACAATCAAGCTTTTAATATAAAACAGAAAAATATCAAGCAGTACGATATTGTTTTATAAGTTTGTATTTGGAACTTAAAAAGAATCCTATGTTTAAATCTTTAATGGGGTCATTTTGACAATAAATCATCCTTTCCCAAACAATAACATTGATCCATGAATGAATTATGAGTATATATGTGTGTGTGCAAGTCCTATTTTTATTTTACATATGCACTCACATATACATACATCTTTTATATGTAGACTACATATTTATGGAGAGAGAGAGAGTGTGTGAGAGTGTGTGTATGTATGTGTGTGTATATATATATATAAAAATGAAATGGGTCTTTCTGTTTTGGTCTAGCTGCCAAAGAACTAGATTTTCCTTGCTCCAGCTAAGTTCATGCAAGATAAGAAAGTTGATAAGATTCTGAGCCATTTTAAAATCCTTTATTCTGGACCACAGTTCTCAACATGCCTTACAGGTACTCTACCTCTGATATCACTCCTTTAACTATAATTTTTCAAGGAAAAAATAAAGACTCTAAGTGTTGAAGTGCACAGACAATAATGTCTGCTCAACAGATGATTCTTCAGATCTATTTCACTTACATAAGGGAAAAAAATAAGAATTTTCCCCCCCTCCCTGAGCCATATTCTTCCAGGCTAGAGAGAAGGCGTTTTTATTGGCTCATCAGTATTTCACAGCACTGTTTTGGGGCCTATCAGTGGTATTTTGAATGTTAAACAGGACGGCAATTTTTCTGAGGTGATCTGCCTATTGCCAGAATCGGTTTGGCTAATCTCTGGGTCTAGGTGAGAGTCCTTCTAATTTACCCTTCTGTGGAGATTCGCCATCTCTCTTTCTCCTCTGTCTCCTTTATCTAGCAGGGTATTTATTTTTGTTGTTTTCAATTTTCCAAATATGTACAGGATAATTTGTAGGCATTAACTTCAAGAGCCTTGGCTGCTAGGGCCAGAATTATAAATTGTCAACTGACCCTGGTAGTTACCAAGAAATAAATCTTGGAAACTCACAAGCCCATAGAGAGAACACATGAAGGGCATGATGTTCGCATGGAAAACACAAACCCACGCTTCCTTATCCAGGACACACGAGATGTTTTCTCAAATATCACAAATGTAAACACACTTCCATAGCTGCCCAGGGCAATGGACCCTTTTATTAAAATGGTGAGTATTATTGGCAGCACACACTCGACAGGGACTAATAGACCACATGATGAATAAGGGGAGAGAAGGGACTCACAGCGTAACGGTGTCACTTACCACTGTAGTTTGCCTCTGACGCCTCACTGCCTCAGCTGAGCGGAACAACCATGCCAGACGTGGCTATTAGAAAGTGTTTCCAGTTTCTTGACAGGATGGACTTTTAAACTGGCTCTGCCTGAAGAGATGCTCAATTTGGAGAAAGCGGTTGGCCACACAAAATTGTGATCTTTATTGGCCTATGAGAGATCAAAAGAGTGAATAAAAGTGATGGATTCCTCTGTTGCCAGTGCAGTTAGTTGGCATTCTGCATAGGTGTAAAAAAGGGAAAGAGAATTATAGCTCGGGAACTAGTCTGCTGTGCAGCAGTTCAGTACACTAATGTTACCTACCGATTTATGTAAAACAAATTGGGGTGGGGTGGTTAAAACTGCACAAGTTTATATATTCTACAATAAATTTGTATTTCCAGTGAGTATTATTTTCTAAGTTATCTTTTTTTTTTTGAGAAATAATTGAGCAATTTTTAGCATATCTATTTGAGTGCAAACACATTTTGGAGGGACATTGGAAACACACACAGGCTAATGGAACCCACCCATCGTTCTTGTCTCTGTTATAGCTATGATTTGTTTGGGAAGCAGGAAGTGCAGGCAACAGCCAGGCCGAGCCTTCTATGTGTTGTGTTCCTTCTACCCCCTGAACTCTTCACATGCTTCTTTCTGAGCCACTATCCACAGTGGTGATGATTCTTGGTGACACGGAAGTCACTTCCAGGTGTTCTAAGGTTTCTATTCATTGGAGGATAATGTTAATGATTTTGAAGTCTTCCTTGGAAGGAAAGGATCCATAATTTGCCACAGAGAATAAAACTAGGGTTTTTGGTGATAAGATTTTCCTTTACAGAGGGAAGATGTTTTCTACTTTTTCTAGACCATCAGGTACCATGAGGGCAGGTCCCAGGTCATGTTTCATGTTTGTATTCCTAGAGCTGGCGTAGAGTGTGTCAACATATGCTTATGAATTGCTAAGGGAGGAAGAAAGAAAAGACTTTAGTAGTTTTCCCATTGGCTTATAACATCGAGTAGTCACATTATTTTTAAGTGGCCCATGGGTCATACATTTGAGAACTACTGTCTGTATTTTGCGAAAAATATAAATAACATGAGAAACAAGTCTTTAGAAAAGGATGATTCTTCCTTCCTTTTTCCCAGCATTCACTGAAAATGAACTGTGTGATATGCCTATACCTCCATGACCCTTCTGTTTCTGATACACCAGGTGACTTGCTGGGGTCAGTGAAACGTGAATAGTGGGGATGTGCTGTGTCTAGTAAGACCATTTGCTTCTTGCATCTCCATTTTTATTTCTGTCATGGTATCCAGTGATGTTTCATATGGTGCATCTCAGGTCTTTAAATACGAGTAACATGGAGCTGAGAAACTCACCAATGTACTACAGACACATAACAAGGAATAACACTTTGAATGATTCTCACCGAACCTAATTCTTTTGCTACCAGTAGAGTTAATCATTGCTGCCACTTACCTGATTATGTTTGCCATTAATTTTGCAACCATATTTTTATATCTACTACTCTAGGAGTTTTTTGTGGCAAAAGATGTATTATTATAAAATGCATTTTCTTGTCATTTTACAAATGATGCATGTTTATTGATAAAATTTGGAATGTACAGAGAAATACTACTTCCAAATTTATAATTTCACCCTTCTGAGGTAACCATTGTTACATTTTGTGCATTTAGTATTTGAGCCTTACCTCTAAAAGCAGTCTTAAATAACCATTTAATGTGCATATGTTACAGGTTTCCCTATAGACAATAATTTAAAATGTATATTACAGAAATCAGTGGAACAAATAGTCTCATGTGCTCCATGGGTTTCCAACCTTTTGGCTTCTCTCTGTCACCTTGGAAGAAGGGTTGTTTTAGGCTACACGTTAAATACACAAACACTAAGGAAAGTCCCAAAATAAAAGCCCCGTGAATCATTTTTGTGATATCTTTCACCATAGAGGAGCAAAACGTCTTCACGTAATTTTCAGGGAGCCCATGGGCCACAGTTGCACAACGACAGTTAAAGTCTAACCTTAAGGATAGTACTTGCTTCCTCTAAGAGCACATCAGGTTTCTGTGTTGAGTGATAACTACATCCTATTTTTTTTTTTTTTTTTGCAGTTTTTGGCCAAGGCTGGGTTTGAACCTGCCACCTCCGGCATATGGGGCCTGCACCCTTCTCCTTTGAGCCATAAGTGCTGCCCTAACTATATCCTATTTTTAGGAAGAACAATGTGGGATGACATTGTATTTTATTTTATCATTTACTGTGTTTTGTTTCTCCACATGGGCATATCTATAAAGATAAAAGTAAAGAAGAACTTGTACTAAGAGCACGTCATTTTGTCGTGCTTTTTCATTTTCTCTCACTTAAACCCCTTAACCTACCTGTGCAATAGTCACGGCTGGCACCCTCTCTATTCCATTTATGGGAAGATTTGATTTGGCAAAGCCTGATAACTGGTGCTGATTGAAAGTGTGGGGCTTTTGTACTCACATTACTTGAGAATGTAGAGTTTAGGCTCAGTGCCTGTGGCTTAAGCAGCTAAGGCACCAGCTACCTACACCTTAGCTAGTGGGTTTGAATCCAGCCTGGCCCTGCCAAACAACAATGATGGCTGCAACCAAAAAATAGTCGGGCATTGTGGCAGGTGCCTGTGGTCCCAGCTACTTGGGAGGCAGAGGCAGGAGACTTGCTTGAGCCTAGGAGTAGGAGGTTGCTGTGAGCTGTGATGCCACAGCACTCTACCCTGGGTAACAGCTTGAGGTTCTGACTCAAAAGAAAAAAAGAGAATGTAGAGTTTCCTTAAAGGAAGCTATGATTTTCATTTGCCTCAAAGGAGAATGATAGATGTGCAAAACTGTCTATCATCTATTCCAACATTTTGCAAAGTCACATGTACCTGAAGTTCCAGCAGAATGCATAATGAGAATGAGACTAAATCTCAGCACAAGTCACCAAGGGTACCCGATGTAGTGAGAACAATACTGAAGCATTTAAAGAAGAAAATAAAGAGTTATTCTGGATCGCTGTGTTTGTTATATGTGGTGGAAAAGCAGTGGATTAGGAATCTGAAGATTTGGTTTCCAGATCCACTGAGCTCTTACCTAATCAGGTAAGAGGTAGTCATTCAATTTTTATGTCACCATGGTCTCACATGTAGAATGGGGATTATATTTGCCTCATCAAGCTTTTGTCAGAACGTGCACACACAGCACTCACACACACACACACACTCTTACACTCACATATAGAGTTGAGGCACAGTGACTAGCAAACAGTTGACCTAGATATATGGTAGATATTATCATTTGTCATCTGAAATTCAATTTTTAAGGCCACATGCAGTTCCTTTATTTCTCTGGTGTTAGAAGATTGAATTCACGTATGGGCTGGACTGCTCCTTTGTTTTGGAAAAAAATCACTTTATGGTTAGAGATAAAGAAAAGATCATACTTCTTAAAATGCAGATGTTCACCGCTCAGCAATAATATCATAAAAGTTGATGTTTATGGGCAGAGTTCAGGCTCTGTGGATTGTTTCTTCCAGGAAGAGGTGTTACTTTTGTAAATATGTGTTTAGACTGCATTATCTTGGAAAATTGTCTTCTAAAGTCTCAGAATAGTATTTGTGTTAGTCAAAGTTCTTCAGAGAAAATAAACAATAGGATATATGTATAAACTCATATATATATCTATATGTACACACACACACACACACACATATATATATATATATATATAGAGAGAGAGAGAGAGAGAGAGAGACGGGAGGAGATTTATTGGGGGAATTGGCTCATGTGATTACAGATAGGCTGCCTGCAAGCTAGAACCCTCAAGATGCTAATAGCATGGCTTAGCCTCAGTCCTGAGATCCTGGAGGGCTACTAGTGTATGGCCTGAAATCCAAACACTAAAGACATTGATATCTAAGTGCAGGAGGGAGAAGTGTATACCAGCCCCAAGACAGAGAGTGGCCAAGTCATCTGCCCTGTTTTTGTTCTATCTGAGCCCCCAGCCAATTGGATGCTGCCTACCCACATTGAGGGTAGATTTTCCCACATAGACCATTCAGAGTCATCTGCCAATCTCTTCTGAACATACCCTACGGACACCCCCCTCCCCAATCATCCTTTACTTGTTCTCCTGGTATTCCTTAATCCAATCAAGTTGACACCTAAGATTAAACATGAGAGGGTTTAAATGAGAAGGCGCTGATTCTTCTTGGGAAGATTGCTCATTCGCTAGCTGTGTATGACCTTGATGTTCTATAGGTGTAATAATGGAACCCCTTTTATACAGTTGTCAGAAGCAGAAACCTAAAGATGGCAGGCAGAATATGGAGGCATATATTCACGTTATATCATTAGAAAGCAGTATTAAGGGCACAAATGGGAGATTCTAAAGCTTATGCTGGATTGTCAAAGTACTCTCTGAGGTAGTTTTTAAAGATGAATTTTCCTGGCTAGAGAAGTAATATCAGAATATTAGATGAATATTATGATGAATTATCCCCTAGTAGAAACTTCAGGCAAGGCCAATTTGCATAGTTTTAAGGGCAAGAAAGCATTCATATTGTCAAGCATCCAGGGAAGAAGTTAATCCTAGGGCAGAAAGGGGAGAAGATGAGAGACAAATCTGAAGTCACGGACGAATGTTTTTCTTTTTCCAGGACTCAGGTAATCAAAGTTCGGATCCCAAGGGAAACATACTTGTGTGCACTTACTCTAGAGAACGTACAAATGTTGGCACTACTTAGAAATAAATGGTCAGTGGGGAGGCCCAAGCTTCTTGACACAAGGATGCCATAGACAGGGTTCAAGCTCAAGTCTTCTGCTGTGTAATTCCTTCATGTTAATATCCAGCCTCTGAAAAATTCTTACATATGTTGCTGCCTGTCACTCAGAATTAAAGAAATGGCTAGTACCAGTGTGAGGGGCAATGTGGCTCTGAGAAGGCACCATCCTGTACGGGTCCACAGGTTTAAACAAATAGAATATGACCTGTGGAAAGGGTGGTGGGGTCATGGGCCTGACAGCTGGCTGAGATGGCTTGTAAAAAAATGGAGCAAACCTGAGAAACATACAAATATCCTTTAGATATCTTCAAAACATTCCAAAATCCTTCAAAAGGATTGGAATCTAGTAGAGGACTAAAAATCTGTTAGAAGATTAGGCTGTAATGATTTGAACACTACAGGGAGGTGTGAGCTTTCAAAGTATTAAAGTCTGGAGTGTTTGTTTCATGCCACAATCTTCATTACCACAGTTGTCACCATCATTATCTGTATCACCTGGCCCCACAAGTTTATAATGAAAATAGACATTTTATTTTTACATTAAATACTTACAGTGAGAGACTTGGAAAAAAAAGACAGAAATTGTATCCCTCCCCCTAAGAGTCTCTGAGCTGCCTGGTGATTTTTCTCAGGTTTCTGACACTCATGACTTGGCTTAGTTCTTCTGCTCCAACATCTTCAGTTTGCCCCTGATGCTGCTTCTCTGCCTCTAGATCTCCTGTTGGGAAAGTCATCTCTTGAGGGCAAATCCCACTGCCGCAACCAATCCAGGCTCTGGGAGCAGAAATCATTTCTTTTAATAGCCCAGAGCACAAGAGAGACCATGATATGACTTGTGATATGGCTTTTCCTAAGACATTACTAAATGTTGCAAGGGCAAATTGAAGCTGCTACTTACGTGTATTTATTATTCCCCAGAACCCACCCCAAACACAGTCTGAATACCTGCTTCCTCTCTAGCGACCTCCACATAGAAGCATATCCACTTGCCTCACACAATTGATTTCCTCAAAACCATTGCCATGTCTCAACATCCCAAGCCGCATTTGTGTCCTTCCTTGGTCTCCATACCTCTGTCCTCTTGGTTCAAGGGAAAATAAATGTTCTTTCTTCTTTCATGCCATGTGTTGTTCACATCTTATCTCAGCATCAAACACTTCAAAGATGATCCTTATCTCAGCATTAAACACTTCAAAAGATGATCCCTGCTGAGAATACCCATTCTCTTCATAAGGAAATCTTTGTTCCAGTTCTCAGTAAAGGGCTGCAGCAAGATAACCACAACAGTTGATAGTTGGTTTCCAAAAGCCTGGCTCATTAAATTTGAGAAAGCATCACATGAAGGATACTAACTTAGTCAAGCTCCTTTACAAAGTCTATTTCCAGTGTGAAATAAAGAGAGGATCATCTCTGTGTGCACAATTAATCAATAATGTGATCTTGGGAAAAGACAAACACACAATGAGAACTAAATATTGTTTCTTTCACTGCTTGGCAGCTCAGTGATATGAAGCATCACTAAGCCTTAATGTAACTTTTCACTGAAGTAGCTCCACAATTCATAGGAGCTCCCCTACTCCTGCTGTAGTTCCAATGTTTGTGTCAATCATAAATCGAAACATAATCACCAATTTGATAATAAGAGGTGAGGCTTTTAGGAGGCAATTAGGTCATGAAGTCTCCACCCTCATGAATGAATTATCACTCATATGAAAGGGCCAGAGGAAACCAGCCGGTTCCTTTTGCACTTTTATCCCTCCAGCCATGTGTGGACACAGCACCAGTCCCCTCAGGATTGAGCTCCCAAGAAGCCATCTTGGAAGCAGAGACTGTTCCTTAACCAGACGTTGAATTTGCCGGTGCTTTTATCTTGGACTCCCCAGTCACTGGAACTGTGACAAATAAATTTTTGTTCTTTAAAAATTACCCAGTTTAAGTTTTTTGTTTTTTTCTTAGCAGCAGGAAAGAAATAAGCTAATTCCCCAAATATCCCTTTTTAGTAAAACAGAAGGTCAACTCCAAAGAGAAGTTCCAGTGTCTGCCCAAGAAGTAAATTACCACCAATTCCTCAAATGGTAAATTTCCTGTTTGAAATGTTAATATCTAGACTTTGCCAGGTAAGCTTGGTCCCAATATGACCAAAAACATTATTTTCTGACATACAGTATTTCTACATGAAACACTGTCCTACTTCTATATAAGAAAAAAATGTAAAGATTAGTGTTCCACAGTTAGAATAGAACTACATTCTTAACTCATTTATTTGTATATTCTTTAGTAGATCCAGACAGACTTAATTTATGTTATGCTAATATAGATTTCTGTGTGAGATACCAAACTACTCATGGTCTCAGATACCTGTGAGAATCCTTTTACTCAGGAATTTAGAAATATCATGAAATGATTCATTGAGAGTGACTTCCCCCAAATCCTGGAATAGAAACTTCTTGTTTATGTCTTACCTGCATCCAGTCATAACTACATCAGTGTGACTAAAGGGACTGTCTTGATACTGGGTCAGTTTGGACTCCTCTCTTGTTCTGATAATCAATTTTCTTGTGTCTTGTCTCATGATATTTTGGACTGAGATGTCTTCTTTCAGATCTCTTAGTACTGATGGCAGACATTCCCAAGTCTTTGCATTTGCAAGTATTCAAAGAGTACATTATGACAGCTCTGTCAATATGTTTGAGGAATTTGCTTTGCTGCAATGTACACTGATAAATGGCTATGCATAGAGGTTAAAGAGTGCCTACTTTGAAGCTGAATTGTCTGCATTTGTGTCTTGATTCTGCCACTTAGGAGCTATGCAACCTTGCTAAGTTACTTAACATTTCCTTGTTTCAGTTGCTGTGAAATAGTGATAATAATAGTTATCTATTTCATTGATATCATGAGAGTTAAATAGGGATGTGTATGTGTGTATATAAAGCATATAGGCATTAAATAAATCTTATCATTTAAGATGTTGATCACACACTGACTGATTTTTCAAATACTTAAAAAATATATTGGTTGCCTGCTTTATTTTTCTTCATGCCACTGTAACTTTCTGTTGCTAATTCTGTCCTGCATTTCTGGCCTCTAGGCCTAATTGCAGTTCTATTCAGAGGTATGGAAGAAACATTCTATACCAGAAAATGTCATTTACAACCTGGAGCCCAAGTTGAAATCAGATCTCATTTGCATCAGGTCCCAACCTTGTAAATAACTTCAAACATTATTCCCTCCTCTACCCACAGGGGTGTAGCAGATCCAAGAAAATCATTCTTTAATCACTTCATGTCCAATTTCCTGTAGGCAACAACTATACTCTGAAGCCAGAAGCGTTACCCTTTCACTAGTAGGTTCTGGAAATTTGCTAATTTTGGCTCTCTATTTTTAGAAACACAATAAATCATGAAAATCAACACTATGGTGTAAAATATGTAAAAATTAAAGGTCTTTCTATGAAAGGCTTGTTTTTCAGATGACTCATGAAATCTGACATATCCAACTTCCTATAATTATGCTGTCAGTTCTAGACCACTGTTTCTTATTACATTATTTGGCAGCTTTTTTATCTCTTTGGCATTGACAAGATTACCAAAAAAAAAAAAAAAAAAAAAAAGGATAAGGATGAACTATAATTTCTGATTGATCTTATTTCATAGGTTATGGTTTTTAGTATTGAATTTTGACTCTTAAAAGGAAAAAATACTGTTCAAATGCTGAAAAATCTTAGGAGAAATTATTTTTTGGTGAGTTTTACACCTGATGATAGTGATGTGTTATCTTTTATAGAAAGGGGCAGTAGAGGTAGTGGTTAGTGTTACTTGCCCTTAAAACCAGCATTGCCACACGAATTGTGTGGTTTTAGTTGACCACTTAACCTTCCTTTGCTACAATTTTTCTAGCTTAAAAATGGTATAGTCAGGTCAAACTCACAGCATTGTGAGGACTAAATGAATCAGAATATGTGAAAGTTGAAAAAGGATCCAGCACGTGGTAAATACTGAGTAGGAGGTAGCTTTTACTAAACATTTCCATCGAAAGATACTATATCTGAGCTGACTTGTTCATATGTTGGAATGGAATAAATGTATTTTGCATTTGAGAAATTTTTTTTTTTTTTTAGTTTTTTATCGTATCTTCACTGGGTTAATAACACTAGTTTTCCACTTGATTTCCATGTCTTCAGGCCTTTCCTACTTCAATGCATCTGAAGCACCCTTGCCCAATCCAGCTTCCTAAAAGTCAGATCAAATGTATCACTTCTCAGATTTGGAGAGTTGGTGGTGCTCTACTTCTCACAGCAAAAAATCCATGCCCTTTGTTTTTAATTCTAAACTCCTTGGGTTTCAGTGGTTTGCTCAATAGATATTCCCTTAAGATGTTTTCATTTATTTCCATTGTAAGTTTTTTTTTCTCTCAGTCTCCTGAAATACTTTTTTCATTCCTTGCCATCCACAGTTCATTGCTATTTGTACATATCAAGATAATCTGTGCGTGTTTTTAAGAAAAGGAAGCATAGCTTACAATTTCCCCATATAAGCTGCTGTTGTTTCAATGCGTCCTTTCTAACCAGGTGTCACTAATGTGAGAGTGTTAGGGGATGAGGCCCCTAACAGGTGATTAGGTCATGAGAATACTTTCCCTGTGAATATGACTAAGGCCCTTATAAAAGAGCTGTTTTATTTTCTCGCTCTTCCACTTTCTGCCAGTCAAGGTGCCCTAGGAATGTCCCATCAGGTATCAAATGTCAGTGCCTTGATCCTGGACTTCTCAATTCCAGAACTGTGCATAAATAAATACAAATTACCCAGTCTATGCTGTTTATTGAAGCACAAATTATACACAAAGTTGTGTATTAATTAATTGCTCAGTAAACATTCACCAAATGAATGCTTACTTTCTTACATTGGGTGAATCTCTCTTTTTGAAGAAGGGTGAATGGTTAAGATTTTTTTAAATTGTCGTATGAGCTGGTGGGGACCACTCCTTCTGTAACTGTTCAAACTTCTTTAGGATAAATTTAAGTAACTTCATATTAAAGACGTGCGAGTTTTATAATATTTTGTGATATTACTTTTTATAATATATTTATTTATGGTGATTAGTAATAACATGTCCCTACTCTATGCCAGACATTGCAGGTAGTATTCTATATATATGAGAAATCTTTTTTACATTCTAACAACAACCCTAAACTTGTGATAATGCATTACAATAATTTTTTTATGTAACTGAAATTTTTGTGTAACTGAAATTTAACTGTGAGGTTAAATTACTTTCCCAACGTCTGTCGACCTATATATAAATTGAGATTCTCTTACTCTCAAAGGATACTGCTTAGGTCTAAGGAAAATAAATAATAACCAGATTTCCATTAACAATGGTTTTGAGATTTACTTCCTAAGGGTTTACTAGGAAATCCAGCTGAAAAGCACCCTTCATCTAAAAGCAGGAGAAACTGGCCTGGAACTCTGTATAGCCCCATCTCTGATTTCTGATTTTTAGGTAGTGTTGTGTATGATTAATTTTAGAACTTGATCAAGATTTAGCACCTTAAAATGTAAGGAGAATTTAAGGTGTAAGATTGAAGTGACAGAAAGATAGCAGGTAACATACAGGAAGCAGAGATCTCTAAAGGCAAAACAGTTCCCTGTAGATGATGCTCTAAGAACATTATTTGAGATGCTGGTACCTGAAATCCGAGAAGACATCCTAAGTTCATCTGCAGGATCACTTCAAATGAACTGAGACATTTATAAACAGAGTGTATGTGTGCAAACTCACAAGACACGTCTTGCAAAAATAAGATATACTATGTATATAGCTTGATATGTGCAAAAGAATTGAAGCAGAATTTCTTCTGTCCAAATCAGAACAATCATCTCTGCTCAAAAAGAATGGTTAAAGCATCAGTAATGGCCTGGCACTCGCCCTGAAAGGGAGAGTGTGTTTATATGTGGGTACAAAGACCCTTCCTTTTTAATCTACTCCATCATTGTACAAAAATACATTAATTCTATTTTTAATTCCCATTGAATGTTATGTTCAGTATCATCTTTTTTTTTATTAAATCATAGCTGTGTACATTAATACAATCATGAGGTACAATGTGCTGGTTTTATATATAATTTGAAATAATATCATCAAACTGGTTAACATAGCGTTCACGGCATTTTCTTAGTTGTCTGTGTTTATACACACATGAAAATTCAACTGGACAATATAATTTGTTTCAAAATACAGACGCTCCCAGGGAGTATCATCTTCTTATCAACATCTTCTCCCGGGGAGTATCATCTTCTTAGCAACAATCTGTATTTTAGTTGATAAGAAGATGATTCAATGTTTAGTTACATTGTCCAGTTGAATTTTCATCAATGTATAAACACAAACAAAAATTCTGGATATGCCATAGATTTAAAAGAATAAAATAATTTCCTCAGAAAGACAATAAATATAATTCCTACATTAGAAATTTAATCTTTATTTTACACTTTTGGGTGGACTATTTTCCTCCCCAAGGTGGTTAGATTAGTACAATGCTTTTCTTTTTCTTTCTTGAGTTTAAGAAGTTCATTGAAAAACAAGGTGACTTATGTGTTAGATGGAATATAATTAAAAATGTGAATATGCACAATTATTTTTCTTATAAAAGATGTCTTTTATGCTCCCTTGGAAAAGTTTACTGTTGCAAATACATGATTTTTTGAAAAAGAACAATTCAAAAGGCACAAATCCACCAAGGAGCAGTGGTATTCATTATGCCCTTTGGGTAGGACAGCCTGAACAGATGGACCTTCAGTCTGCATTAAAGGTCAATTGATTTGTGACTTTGCCAAATGAGTTTGGAATAGAACTTTCAAGTTCTGTCTCTCTAATAAGTGGCTCACCACATATTTTCTGAAAATTCAAATTTGATTGAACAGTTGTTTCCAATTCCTCCTAGAAAATCCAGGAGGCCAACTCTAAACCCTAAACAAAGTTTGAACTTCTTAGCTTAGAATTTGACATTCAATATTCTCATTCTGACCCTGCCATCCTTTCAGCCTTGACTTCCCTTATACCTTTTCACAAATCTCTGCACTCCTAGAAAATGGGTCTCACAACCAAGTAGCACTTTTATTCACTCCTTAAATAGGAAATGACACTCTCTGTCCTTAGCCAAGAACACTTTCCTTGGGTTCTAATCCAAGTTGTTCCTTATATACCAGGTTTTCTTTGTTTACTCTCTAGCCCATACAATTGTTTCTTTTTCTAAACTCCTTTAACTCTAGTGTTTGTTTATTTTTTTAGCATATTTTACGATGTTAGTTCTCTTTCATGTAACTGCTCTGTCTGTGTTATTTTTTTAGCATATTTTACGATGTTAGTTCTCTTTCGTGTAACTGCTCTGTCTGTTAATGTAGTTTGTTAAAATTGAGAGCACTATAATTCCTGTACTCCACAGGGAGGAAAGTGTGCCGTAGCAAGTATTTGAATCAGGGCCTTTCTCTCACCTCCTAGAAGAAAAGACAGCAATCCTGAGGCTTTGGCCTCTTCCTACCAGTTCTTACTCTTGTGGTGGCTTCATTAATCATTGAACCTTTGGGCATGCCTTCAGGAAGTAATTAGAGAGGCACCAGGGAGTTGTTCCTTGTTTTTCTATATATTTTTTTTTATGACATTTGTTTATAAATTGAGTTGGAACCCAAGTTGAACACACTCTGACCAGACTGGACCAAACTTTTTGGCCTTGCCTAACTTACTGCTTATAATATCTCATATCTGCCTGTTATCACTCTGAATTACAAGCACTGAGTTTAAAGACTCATGTATGAGGGCTGACAATTCAGTTCACAAACTTGCCACAATGTGCAGAACTGACAAAAACATTGCAAATATTCATTGAATTGTCCATCAAAATTGCCAGCTGATCATGAGAAGCATAGCAGACTAAATAAACATCAATAGAAAAACAGTGAGGAAAATCTTAATTGAAAATCTTGGCACCAGAGTGGTGTGTGCAAAAATGGGCTCTTGCATCATGACAATGCACCAGTTCACTGACCTTGTCTGTGAAGGAATGTTTGGCCAGTAAACAAGTTGATGTATCAGGACACTCACCTGATCTGGCCCCCAATGACATTTTTCTTTATCTGTAAATAAAGGAAGTGTCAAACAGAAGACATTTTGATGACATTCAAGACATCAATGGTAATACAATGATGGCTCTGATGGATGGCCATTCCCAAAAAAGAGCTTGAAAATTGCTCTGAGGGCTGGACTAGGCAGTGGCATCAGTGCATAGCTTCTGGGGAGTGCTTTGAAAGTGACTATAGTGATATTCAGCAATGAGGTATGGCGCACTTTTTCTAGGATGAGTTGGTTTAACTTGCCAGACTTCTCCTTTCAAAATAGAAGTCAAATTCTACTAAATGGTTTTATTCTTAAAGTTTTTCTGGTCTATTTTGTTTATTAAATTGGATTTATGTCACAGAATGAAGTCTAATTCTAGTCACAGGTGGGCGCACCCAGAGAGAGTTATGAAGAAAGAACAATAGTGGACTCTAATGCTTGCTTAGCATGCTAGTTCAGAGTTGGTTTTCTATCCTACTTCTATGTTCCTGAAGTTTTACTTAATTTTTTTCCAGGAAGGAGGACATGTTGTGATGACATGGGAAGGAAGACAAAGAGGTACTACTGGGAGAATTAGGAATCAAAATTGGTGAAGAATGTGAGAGGGAGTCTGAGATTTAAAGCAATGATTGTCTATTCTTTATGTTCTATATGTTTTCTAGACCAGTCTGTGTCTACTGCATGCATGTATGTAGATTTCAGCAAGGTTCCTTCAGCTGAATGTATGTTTTGCTTAGTTTTCACGATACTATTATTGTGAAAATTTTGAAATAGATTCTAACATTTCAAATAAAAAAACAAACTTTACACAAATATCAAGGTTTTAGTTTCTTTTAGTAAGAAAAACCCTTACTTCCTCCAGTAACAATCAGCCAGAGATAGGTAGTGGCTTTGCCTTGAGCCAAGGCAAAAACACTCCCATGTTGAGAAAGTCTTCCCAGAATAAGCCTAATTCCTTCCTTCCTTTACAAAGCTGAATTGGCCTTGAGACATTAAATTCCTAGTGCATACAACCCTGACTCAAAAAGATCACAGGGAGCTCGAATTCAGATACACTAGGACAGGGCTGGACTGGTGTAGATACATGTTTTTGTTGTTGCACTGATGAATAATAATACAAAATTAAAAACAAAACAAAACAAAACAAAACAAAACAATTGCTGGGTGTGGAGCTTCATGCCCATAATCCTAACACTTTGGGGGGCTGAGGTGGTTGGATTGCTTGAGCTAGGAGTTCAAGACCACTCTGAGCAAGACTGAGAGCCCATCTCTACTAAAAACAGAAAAACTATCTGGGTGTTGTGTTTGGTGCATGTGGTCTCAGCTGCTTGAGAGGCTGAGGCAGGAAGATCACCTGGACCCAGGAGTTTGAGGTTGCTGTGAGCTACAGTATCATAGCACCTTACTCAAGGCTATAGAGAGAGAATTTGTCTCAAAACAAACAAAACCTTTGTAGGTATTACCTGAATGAACATGATAGTTACAGGTATCCATATTATTAAGATGTCAAATGAATTTCCCCCCTACTTTTGTAAAAACAATTGTTGAAAAATATGTAAACACCAATATTAAAAAATGCAATTTAACATAAAATTGGATTGACTTAAAAAAGGCAATCAACATTTTTAGCAATTTGGAAAGTGATATACTTTATAGCTAAATTTGAAATATATTTCAACACAAGTACATTATGAATCTTTTTGAGATTAAGGGAGAAGTACTACAGAAAATCCATTTAAAGTTAGTTGTTCATTGTTGAGAAAATCAGAAAGAGACCTGTGAATTTTTGAGGTTAATGAACTTTGAAAATAGAGATTATCCTTCTAATGGCTTGGTTTTACTTCCATGAGTAACAGAGTGAATAACCTTGGAGACTCTCTGTTTTTAAACCAATGATACACACACACACACATATTCCTTTAAAAACATTATATTTTAACCAGTGTTGTTATTGCAGCTAATAAACAGAGTATGAAATTTCACAGGTCAATAATAACTTACATGAGATCACTTCTTAATGGAAACAGAATTTCTTTGTGTCCTTAGGAATCATAAAATTTATGAAATCTCTCATGAACTAGAAAAGTAGAGATCATTTTAAGTTGACATTTTCTTTCTTTTTCTTGATGATATGTGGTAAAATTGTGGCATCCTTAGGGAATTAAACATTAAAATAGACTACTTCTACACAGTAGCGAAATCTAGCTTATTTCATATTATTCTAGAAACACTGACATTAAAGCAATTAGAAAAATTATCTTGTTCAACTATCATCTTATGCTTGTATCCTTTCTATATCTGCTCTGACAAGTTAAAGTCCTTCTGTTTGAACTGACTGTGGTGATGAGAAAGCTTTCCGCCCTGAGGCAACCTCTTTCATTTATGAACATCTACGACTGCTGTAAAAACCTTCCTTATACAGTGTTGAAACTTGTGTTCTTGTATTTCAACCCTTTTGTCCCAGGGATTCTCTGTGAACAAGTTGTACATTCTTCAACATGGCAGCATTTTAGAAGTCTGTTAATTAGTTAACTAATTCTTCTTAATCTCCTTTGTTTATGGCTCAGTATCCACAGGCTAGAAGATAAGAAATTTCCATTCATGCAATTCACTACCTCATCTGCAAGTTTTTACCATACTCTGGCATGTAAGCTCCAAAATTGATAATAGTTTTGAGTTCCCTAATGAATTTGTTCATTCTCTCCTAAGTAGATAGTGACTTTTCAATACCTCTTACATTTGATTCTCCAAAATTTATACAGATTCCAAGAGTGGTATAAACCTATATAAAATAAAATGTGATTTTTCACTCCATCGTTCCTAATTTTACTCATCTATTTTGCAATTTGCCATTGTTCTACTTTGTTTGGTGACCTCATCGTATGGTGAGTGATTATGTTCCCTGTTAACTGTACCACCCTATATGAATCATCTATATGGAAGCTAGTACTAGTTGTTATCTACATGATCCTATATTTATATTACTTATTTAAAACTCAAGTTTAGCTCCCTTTATCTTATGTATTTTTTTAAAAATTTTTCATTCAATTAATGTTCAAGTTGTTAAAATTTAACAGTCTATCTATATTTGGAACTTGATTATGTTATTTAACATATTACCTTTCTTTACAAGCATGTGACTCCACTAAATATTCTACTGAATCATAATGAGTGTTTTGAATAGGACAGAATAAAGATAACAGATATTAGAAACATTTTTATATATTTCATCGCTTTCTTTTCCCAGAATTCATTCCAATTTCCCTTTGACCTATAGCAACTATGAGGTGAGGGAGAGACCACCAGTATCTCCAGTCATGTATGCTGATTGAATAAAGACAATCAGCATAACTTAATTGTCTGTACCACTGTGATTGGTTCATGGACAGCCCAATCAGAGTAATGAATAGAATGGTAGGTTATATTCTAGAGGGAAAAATTCTCTTTTTTTGCTCTGTATAAAGCTACTTTCAGTCATGAATGAAGACATTTTGAGGATGAAGCCAAAACATGTAGGTGACAAAATTTCTTATAATATAATTGAAGTTCTTCTCATACCATATCTAGGAGTTTATCTCTCTCTAAACTTTTTACTTACATGAGACACTATATGAAAGAAGGGAAATTAATACTGCCGATCTTTAGATACCATGAAATATGAGTAGTTTAACACAATGAAGTCATAAATTATCTACATGAATAATGGTGTTCACATGTATCTACTGTTAAATTGAAGCTAATTACACAATACTCATGGGCACACATAGAAGGAAAAGTCAACAGAAAACAAGCAGGTGTGAAGGAGGAAGAGGGAACTGGTAAATTCACATCTAATGAGTATAACACATGCTATCTGGGTGATGGACACTCTTTTAACTCTGACTCAAACTGTACAAAAGAAAATTACATAACAAAATGTTTGCATCACCATAATATTCTATAAAAAGCCAAACTCTCCAATGATTCAGGAAAATGGGCTCCTTCCATGTTATGATCCTATCACCTCAACCTGTGGTAGGAAAAGGAGAGAAGAATTAAAATAGAGGGTGTTAGCTTTTGATTGCATTGGTCTGGAAGTAAAATATATTCCTTCCATTTATTATTTATTAACCTGGACTAAGCATGTAGTCCATAATTCAATACCAGGAGGCCAGGAACTATAGAGGAATATTTGGCGAGCATTGATTGTATCTTCAATCCAGTATCATCTCTTAAGAAGTAGGTTTTCACAGAGAACTGAAGAAGCCATCCTAGAGGTAAGGATGTATGAATGGGAGCCTACTGGCTTAGAATATTAGAACACACACACATTATAACAATAAATTATTCCAATATGCGATATTTTCCTCTCATTTTGAAAATCAGTATTGAGTGTTTCTAACTCTGGATTTCTGGCCACATCTCCTATTTTCCCCAGTGGCTGGAAGATAAGAAATTTCCATTCATGCAGTTCACTATCTCATCTGCAAGTTTTTACCATAGCCTGGTATGTAATCTTCTTGGGCCTGGAGACTTGAAATCATTTAGAAAAGCTAAATGCTATCTTACCATCTCTTTACATACCTTGAGGTTCAATTTCTTCTACCAATATTTATTCCATCATCTCCAGGCTAAAAATTATTTTCATAGTCAGAGAATATGGAATAGAAATTTTAGAACTCTATTTTGTGCTACTTGTTTAATTTATAAAATCTTGTGAGACACAGTACATGGAAACTCTTTGTTCTTCTTATAAATATAGCTGTAGCTTAAAATATGTCTTATTTTTATTACAAAGTTTTTTCACAAACCTCAATTCATTCTAGGCTTTCTGGCACTGTTCTGATAGGCTCACAGTTCATTTATATTTGTGTTTGGTTCTATGTTTCTGCAACTCTTTTTGAGATGTAAATTTAAAAGTTAAAATGATCCAGGTGGTCTTTATGGAGCTGCTATGAATTTTCAGTAATTTTCCTGATGAGTATTTTAATAATTTCACAGGTAGAAATTAAATTTTAGGTGATTTCCAAACTCCCTGAACTTTTTCAATTTTCAAGTCTGATACTACCCAGTCATTTACATCATTCGCTTAAGTTATTTAATAGCTTCCTACCTGAGGTTTAGGGTATCATTTTGGTTATTGGTATCATGGTCATCAAGTATTTAAAATATCCTTAGTGCTCAATAAATAATACTATTTAATAAGTTCATTAAGTTCATTTGAATTGACTATGGAAAAGATGCCTTTTTTGAGAATCTGTTTTTAAATCTTTTTTTTTTTTTTTAAATTTGAGACAGAGTCTCAAGTGTCACCCTGGGTTGCCATGGCATCACAGCTCACAGCAATCTCCAACTCATGGGCTTAAGCAATTCTCTTGCCTCAGCCTCTGAAGTAACTGGGACTACAGGCACCACAACTCTTTTTGTTGTTGTTTTTGTTGTTGCAGTTGTTGTTGTTTTAGCTGGCCAGGGCCAGGTTTGAACCTGCCAGCCTTGGTGTATGTGGCCGGCACCCTACCCAACTGAGCTACAGGCACCACTTAAATTTTTTTTTAACTGAATTTTTGGTTCAATTTTTAGAAAATCTCAGAGATTCAATCTAATCACACACTTAAAAAATGGGAGTATCAATTTTATTATACAACATCTGACAAGCTTTCTATTCACAGATTTTCAAATCTTTGATAAAGTCTTTTGAGTTGGTTTAATGCTAGCAGAGTCAAAGTTACAGGTTTAATATCAATAGAAAGCAGTTATAATTACACATGTAATTACATGCCCTTTTATATTTTTACCAACAGTCTTCATTGATAATCAAAGAGGTCAAAAGAATACAGAAATCTCAGTGCAATTCCACTGTCATAACAAAGGATAGATGATCTTTGATGTTGCTCATGTCTGTTTTCTAAAGATTTTAGAGGAAAAAGCAAATCTATATTCAACACTGTACAACTTTAAAAAAGTTTTAGTCAACATATTTCAAGAGCACTTCAGAATAAAGTAACAATACATATATTAAGTTTAAATGAAAGTCATTAGCATCAACAAAGTAAGGAGATATCCATAAGTAATAATCAGGGAGCGATTATATTAATAGAATAATTTTTGTGTTTAGAAACCAGAATTTACCTAATCCATCTCCCCATGTACTTCTGTATAAATCCAAGGTTAATAATAGTTATTGTTTGAATACTTCTATGAATAGAAATTCTCTTGGTAATTCCTTTTCTAATAAATCATACTAAAACTTCTCTTTTTCAGACTTTATTAAACAATCTTTTATTTCTTGAGGTACAAATGTTTACTGGCTTATGTCCTTAGTATGCAGGAACATAGCCTCAGACTTCTTGTTGAGCATGTAAGCTAAACTCTGTGAGTCCTTATTATTTATGGAGAACATTTGAGAGTGAATGAGGAATGATATTAATATAATATCAGCAAAACAGTGGAGTAGAAAGCCCTGGACCTTCTATTCCTCTTCACATACACCAATTTAGCACCAATTTGCACACAAATACCCTTTGTGAAAAATCTAGAAAATAACTGGAAGATTTTTGTGCCTTGATTGTGCATAAATACCCATCTAGGAAATTCTGGATAGCTTCTCATCAGAATCACTACATCTGGCAACTCTCAATTTTTCACAGGGGAAAGAGTTGGTTTGCACATCTAGCACCTCAGCTTTTCTGAGTGGGCTTCTCAGAGGACTATCTTCTTTCTTGCTGGTCTTGGAAGGCTGAAAGAACTGGTATAGTTTAATAGCTTAAGAGAGACTTGAGCTAGAGGATTGGGTAAATGCCATAGATCCTCCCCCTTGTTCAGCACAGAGAAAACAAAAGTCTTATCTGCTATATCCTGGGTAGAGAAAGAGTTGAACCATACATCCTGGCCTCCAACTTCTCTGGGACTTCTCAAAGAATAAACATCAGACTTAGTTGTCTTGGATATGTTATAGCTCTAGCACAGTCTAGCCACCTGAAGAAGAACAGAGATGGTTTAATAGTTTGGACTGGTACCATAGATCCTCCCTCCTGCTTAGCACAAAGTAAGAAGACAGCGATCTTAGTTCTCAATTTCCCCGAGTAGGGAAGAGTTAATCCATGTGTCCAATGTCCCCACTTCTCTGGGGTTGCCCACAGAACTAGCATCTTTCTTGACTATCTTGGAACTTTGATGGATACTGTTCACTCTAGCCACTTGGGGAACATGGAGATGGAAATTTTGACTGATAGATGTCACAGCCACTCCCTACCCCAGCTCAACAAAGACAAAGTGACAAAAGGCTATAATATTCTAGACACAATATTATTTGATTAAAAATACTTCATATATTTTAGTTTATTTGTCTTGCTATAGCAAAATATCATCAGTGGCTTATAAGCAATAGGAATTTATTTCTCATAGTTCTGGAGGCTGGAAAATCTAAGATCTAGGCACTGGGCTATTTGGTGTCTAGTGAAAACCTGCATCCTGGTTCACAGAAGACCGTTTTCTAGCTATGTCCTCACATGGTGGAGGGAAGGAGTTCTCTGGGGCCTCTTTTCTAAGGACACTGGTCCCATTCAGGAAAGCCTCACCTTTATGATGTTCCAAAGACCCTACCTCCAAATGCCAACATATTGAAGATTAGATTTTAACCCATACATTTTAGCGGGAAATGTATGGAAATGTTTGAGTTAGAAAAATAAACACAAACTAAGCTCAGAGGTAGATTAGAAAGGAAATAACAAACATCAAGGAAGAAATAAATCAGCTAGAAAATAGAAAAACAATAGAAACAATCAAAAAGACTAAGAGTTAATCTTTTGAAAAGATAAAGAAAATCTACAAACCCTTAGATAAACTAAGAGAACTAAGAGAGAAAACAAGCAAAATCAGAAATGAAAGCGGAAACATTACAGAACATACCACAGGAACAAAAAAATCAACAGAGACGAGTATGAACAATTATATTTAAATGAACGGGATAACCTGGAAGAAAAAGAAAATTTCTAGAAACATACAAACTGGATTGATATAATCATGAAACATAATGTCAGAACAGAACTGTACCTAGCACGGAGATTGAATCAATAATCAAAAATATTCCAAAAAAGGAAAGCCCAGAATGAAATGGCCTGATTGCTTAATTCTGCCAAATATTTAAAGAAAGTTCAATACCAATACTTCCAAAACTTCTCTAAAAACTATAAGAAGAGATCCACTTTTAAAGCCATTTTAAGAGGTCAGCATTATTCCGACACCAAAGTGTGACAAAACTACTATAAGAAAAGAATACAAAGCAATATCGCTGAGAAGTATAGATGTTAAACAAATACTGGTAAATCAAATCTCAAAACTCCTTGACAAAATGGGTTTTGTTACTTGGATGAAAGGAAGATTCAACATACAAAAATAAAGTAATATGACACACCACATTAACAGAATAAAGGATACCAATTACATAATCATCTCAATAGTCACTTTTTCATGACATGAACTCTCAACAATGAATAGAAGAAATATATTTCAGCATAATAGAGACTAAATAGGAACACCCTCAGAT
>CAUYQV010037278.1:0-18498 GCA_963574575.1 Galagoides demidoff
ATCCACGAATGGATCAACAAACAGTGGTATATATACACCATGGAATACTATGCAGCGATAAAGAAAGATGGAGACTTTACGTCCTTCATGTTCACATGGATGGAGCTGGAAAATGTTCTTCTTAGCAAAGTATCACAGTAATGGAAGAAAAAGTATCCAAAGTACACACCCCTATTATGAAATTAATTTGAACCTTTTTATATGAAAGCTATAACCTAATAACAACCTAAGGATACGGGGAGGGGGGAGGGAGGGAGGAGTGGGTGGAGGGAGAGGGATTCGAGGGTTCACTTCTGTGGTTCATCTTACAAGGGTACAATTGAATCTTTTTATGAGTAGAATATGAACGTTTTAACACAATAACTAAGAAAGTTAAATGAAGGCTATGTTAACCAGTTTGATGGAAGTGTCTCAGATTGTGTGTGAAAACACCACACTGTACCCCAGAAGTGCATCAATGTACAGAGTTACCATTCAATTAAAAAAAAAAAAAAAGAACTGGTAGATTGGACTTGAGATTTCATTAGATAGAAATTGAGACATTTTCTACCACATTTTGTAAGCCACATTAAATAGGAAGATATTTGGCCCAAACATCTTACCCCCACAGTTGTTTCCCCCTACTGCCTTCCACCTCTCTCTCTAGACATGCTCCGGTTGTTCACACACAGTATAAAGAACAGCATCTGGAACTGAGGATTCCAGTTACTATCTGACTGGCACAGCATGCAGTGGAAACATCATTCCTTTATTTGCATACTACTGTGTTACCAGAGTTCTGACTAGTTCCTGTGTTACAGACAGGCTGATTCATGCAGAATTGCATTTCACTTGTCACCGTTAAGTACCTTGTTCTCAACTAAATCTTTTGTGCATCACTTACATAGTCTTCACTTGTAAGTTGGCATTTTGCTCCTAGTTTATTTTTATTAGAGATTCAACTCACTGCTCACTCGAAGATCTCTTTGAAGAAATAAGTCATTTATTTAACAAATGCTTTTACTGTACCAAGTAAAAAATATTTTTTATAGAGTTTACATTATTTTCTACCTTCACATTACCTCTGAAGGTTATTGTCATGCCATTTGTCATCCTCTCCCAAATTATTAATAAAGATATTGACCAAGGGATGGACAAATATGGAGCCAACTGCACACTGTTAGGGCTCACACTTATAAACATCAATGCAGTGAGAATATTTGGGACATAATCGCTCAGTCAGGATATTACTAACCTGTCTGCCTATTCTATCACATAAACTATGTGTCTCCAGACTGTCCAACAGTTCAACATCAGATACTCTTAAATGCCCTGTTGGAAATTTAGTTACACTAATTCTGCCATATTTCTTTCATCAACCTGTCTCATATAGCTGGGCATTATGGCAGGCGCCTGAAGTACCAGCTACTTGGGAGGCTGAGGCAAGAGAATCGCTTAAGCCCAAGACTCAGAAGTTGCTGTGAGCTGTGATGCTACAGCACTCTACTGAGGGTGACATAGTAAGCCTCTGTCTCAAAAAAAAAAAAAAAAAAAAGTCCTGTCTCATGAACACAGCAAAAATAATAATAATATTTTGATGGAACTTGAGCCAACCTTGTTTATAGTGGTTATTGCTTTATTTATATGTATTCATTAATTATTTTAGGTAATATAGTACAGATGCCTTTAGGTCAAAATATAGACCACTGGTCTATAGTACGTAGAGTTACTTAACTTTCTCATTTAAAAAATTAATTTAAAAGGTTTGAACTCCAATCTTCTATCACTTCTGTATAAATCCTATCAATGTTCTGGAACTTAACTCATCTGAATCCAAAAACATAAATGTATTTAGATTATCTAATCATTTGCAAAAATATGTTTAATTTTCTTAGGCTTAAATTTTATTCAACTATACTATCTCTCAGTTTATTTCAGAGGTCTCTCTGCTATGGTATTTTATATTAGCGTTCCTTGGAAGTCCACATCATCTTTATTGTAAGGCTGAGGTCCTTTTTATCCTACAGTTCATGTAGGAAAATAGAAAATTATTTACATTACCAGTTGCTTGGCATTAAGTTTCAATAAGATGAAATATTTGGGAGTTTACCTAACAAAGGACATGGAAGATCTCTATCAAGAGAACTATGAAACTCTAATAAAAGGAATAGCTTAAAATGTTAATGAATGGAAAAACATACCATGCTCATGGCTGGGAAGAATCAACATTGTTAAAATGTCCATACTACCCAAAGCAATATATAATTTTAATGCAATCCCTATTAATGCTCCACTGTTGTACTTTAAAGATCTTGAAGAAACAATACTTCATTTTATATGGAATCAGAAAAAACCTTGAATAGCCAAGACATTACTCAGAAATAAAAAAACAAAACAAAACAGGAGGAATCACGCCACCTGACCTCAGACTCTACTATAAATCAATAGCGATCAAAACAGCATGGTATGGCACAAAAACAGAGAGGTAGATGTGTGGAATAGAATAGACAACCAAGAGATGAACCCAGTTACTTATAGCTATATGATCTTTGACAAGCCAATTAAAAACATTGAGTGGGGAAAGATTCCCTATTTAAAAAATGGTGCTGGGTGAACTGGCTGGAGACCTGTAGAAGACTGAAACTGTACCCACACCTTTCATCATTAACTAAGATAGACTCTCACTGAATTAAAGATTTAAACTTAAGACATGAAACGATAAAATACTAGAAGAAAGTGTAGGGAAAACTCTTGAAGAAATTGGCCTGGGTGAATATTTTATGATGACCCCTGGGCAATTGAAGCAGCATCAAAAATGCACTACTGGGACCTGATCAAAAGCTTCTGCACAGCCAATAACACAGTAAGGAAAGCAAGTAGACAGCATTCAGAATGGGAGAAGATATTTGCAGGTTATGTCTCTGACAAATGTTTAATAACCAGAATCCAGAGGGAACTCAACTATATTAACAAGAAAAGAACAAGTGATCCTGTCTCAGGATGGGCAAAGGACTTGAAGAGAAACTTCTATGAAGAAGACAGGTGCATGGCCTACAGACATATGAAAAATGGTCATCATCCTTAATCATCAGAGAAATGCAAATCAAAACTACTTTGAGATATCATCTAACTCTTATAAGACGAGCCCATATCACAAAATCCTAAAACCAGAGATATTGGTGTGGATGTTGAGAAAAGGAAACTCTTCTACACTGCTGCTGGGAATGCAAACTAATATGTTCCTTTTGGAAAGATATTTGGAGAAGATTTAGAGAACTAAAAATAGGGTGACACCTGTGGCTCAAAGGAGTAGGGTGCTGACCCCAAATACCAGAGGTGGTGGGTTCAAACCTGGCCCAGCCAAAAACTGTAAAATTAGACTTGCCATTTTTCCTACAATTTCTCTACTAGGTATATATCCAGAGAAGAAAAATCACACTATAACAAAGATATTTGTACCAGAATGTTTATTGTAGCCCAATTCATAAGTGCTAAGTCATGGAAGAAACCCAAGTGCCCATCGACCTATGAATGGATCAATAAATTGTCGTATATGTACACTATGGAATATTATGCAGCCTTCAAGAAAGATGGAGACTTTACCTCCTTCATGTTTACATGAATGGAGTTGGAACATATTCTTCTTAGCAAAGTATCTTAAGAATGGAAGAAAATGTAGGCAATGTACTCAGCTCTACTATGAAACTAATTTATAGCTTCATATGAAAGCTATAACCCAATTATAGCCCAAGAATATTGGGAAAAGGGAACAGGAGGGGAAAGGTGAGGGGAGGATGAGTAGAGGGAGTAATTGGTGGGACCATGCCCACGGTGCACCTTACAAGGGTACATGTGAAACTTACTAAATATGGAATATAAATGTCTTAACACAATAACTAAGAAAATGCCATGAAGGCTACATTAACCAGTTTGATGAAAATATTTCAAATTGTATATAAAACCAGCACACTGTACCCCATGACTGCATTAATGTACACAGTTATGATTTAATAAAAAAAAAAATAAAGACTTTAAACAGCCTCAAAAAAAAAAAAAAGAAAAGAAACTTTTTAAAAATAGGCAACACAGACTTGAAGAGACACTCTAAAATAAATAATTTACTCTTTAAAAAATAGGTTAAACTGTAGCATACACATAGATGAAGAGAGAATTAATGAGTTAGAAGACAGATCTTAGCAATTACCCAGAATGTTGAGTGGGCATGAGAAGAGAGAAACATGCACAGAATAAAAAAAAAGTTATGTGATGTCCAAAACAGAATGAGAAAGGGAACCTATGTCTAATAGGAATGGCAGAGGAGATTGCAGTAGAAAGAAAAGAAGACAGGCAATATTACAAAACGTAGTGGCTAAATCAAAATCCATGTAAGAGATGAGAGAAAAGTACAGTGGGATATTCATGGACTCATCACTCTGATTCAAGAATTATTCATGCTTGGCCTATTTTGGTTTTTTACAGCATTGCAAGCCTTCCACAGTCTTATTGTGAAACAAATCTTGGGCATTATATTATTTCATCTATAAATAATTCAATGAATATCTCTTAAAATAAGGATTCATTAAAGCATAGCCACAATACCATTATCAAATTAAAAAATGGATACTATTGAAATACTAGAAATTCAATGTTTGAATTCTTTGGTTGTCTCACAATTATTTTTACACTTGGCTTGAATTAAAAATTTAAACAACTTCTACCTTTTTCATTTAGTTGTTATATCTTTTTTTTTTTGAGACGGAGCCTCAAGCTATCCCCCTGGGTAGAGTGCCATGGCATCACAGCTCATAGCAACCTCCAACTCCTGGGTTCAAGTGAGTCTCCTGCCTCCGCCTCCCAAGTAGCTGAGACCACAGGTGCCCACCACAACGCCCAGCCATTTTTTGGTTGCAGCCATCATTGTTGTTTGGCGGGCCTGGGCTGGGGATTCGAACCGGCCACCTTAGGTGTACGTGGCTGGTGCCTTAGCCGATTGAGCCACAGGCGCCGAGCCAGTTGTTATATCTTTTTAAAAGTCATAGCTTCCTTCTCTCTTTTTTGTTTGTGCAATTATTTTTGTTGAAAGAATTGGTTATTTAGTCCTTTGGAATTTTCTACTGTCTATGTTTTGCTGATTTCAAAGCTGCGGCTTTAATGAACTCCTGTAACCCCCCATTTGACCTGTAAACTGAGAGGCAGACCTACATAGAATCTCAACCAGAGTCAAGTTAGATTTTTGGTAAGGAATTTTATAGAGGGGTTATGTACTTCCTGTTGCATCTCAGCATGAGGCACTTAATGCCTGGTTGTCCTTTCTATGATTTTAAAATTAGTCAGTAGGTTCAGACGTCATTAGCCTGCCTCATCCAGTATAAAGTCCCTTATAAAGTTTTTCTTAACTTTGTAAATTAAATCATACTGTGTGCATTAATACATTTATGGGGTACAATGTGCTAATTTTATATACAATTTGGAATGCTTACATCAAACTGATTAACATAACCTTCACCTCACTTACTTAATTGTTGTGTTAAGATATTTATACTGTACTCTTAGTAGATTTGACATATACCCTTGCAATATGCACCATAGGTGAGGTCCCACTGATTACCCTCCCTCCAGCTGGCCTCCCCACTGCCCTCCCCTTGCTTTCCTCTTCTCTCTTTCATTCTGGGCTATAGTTGTGTTTAATCTTTTATATGAAAGTGTGGATGATTATATATTAGTTTCATAATAGCACTGAGTCCATTGGACACTTTTCTTCCATTCTTGAGATATTTTACTAAGAAGAATATGTTTCAGCTCCATCCATGTAAACATAAAAGAGGTAAAGTCTCCATCTTTTTTATGGCTGCATAATATTCCATGTTATGCATATACCACACAGAGAACTCAAACTAATAAGAAAAGAACAAATGATCCCATTTCATTGTGGGAAATAGACTTGAACAAAATCTTCCCTGAAAAAGACAGGCCTACAGACACATGAAAAAATGCACATCATCTTTAATCATCAGAGAAATGCAAATCAAAACTACTTTGAGATATCATCTAACTCCAGTAAGAGTAGCCCACATAACAAAATCCCAAAACTACAGAAGTTGGGGTGGACGTGGAGAAAAGGGAACACTTCTCCACTGCTGCTGGAACACACAAGCTAATACATTCCTTTTGGAAACAAGTTTGGAGAACACTTAGGGAACTAAAAGTAGACCTGCCTTTCGATCCAGCAATTCCTCTACTACGTATATATCCAGATGACCAAAAATTATTCAACAACAAATATATTTGCACCAGAATATTTATTGTAGCCCAATTCATAATTGCCTAGTCATGGAGGAAACCCAAGTGCCCATCAACTGATGAATAGATTAATGATGATATTCTAATTTTATCATTCTTCTGCATTTTCCAACAGGAACTATTATATAAAAATGTTCCTTTCATCAATTATTTAAGTATCCCCATATTATATTTGATATAGGCAAGTTAAGATAAATGCTTGATTCTTTTTCTTTACTAATCATTCTGAAGATTTAGAAAGATTTAGTTTACCAGTATCCTCCAAAGATGATTCTTTTCACTAGTATCATTATGAAGCTATTTCATATATTACAGTCTAAGATAAATGCTTGATTCTTTTTCTTTACTAATCATTCTGAAGATTAGAATGATTTAATTTACTAGTATCCTCCAAAGATGATTCTTTTCACTAGTATCATTATGAAGCTATTTCATATATTACAGTCTAAGCAGTCTGCATAAGTGTCATTTCACTAGATAATCAAGAATTATCACATCTACTATTATCATATTTTATAAATATGAAGTGTAAGGATCAAGTAGCTTCATGACTAGCCTGAAGCTATACAATTAGTATTTGAGTCTTGATTTCAATTCATATTGTTTTGACTATTGATCCCATACTCTTTCTATCGCAAGAATAAATTTATGCCAATTAGGTCCTTGTCAGGTCTCCTGTGTGCCTTTTATTTTTCACTGGCAGACCAGAGGATTTGGTCCACTTTTTTCTTTCTTCTCTTTCCTTTCTTCCCTTTTTGTTCTTTCTTTTCTTTATCTTTCTTTTCTTTATTATTCTTTCTTTCTTTTTTTTTTCTGCTTTCACTATTTACTAACTACCAATCTGGCATGAATGAAAGATGCATTAGCATAATTTCTCTACTCATCCACCCCAGCCTCTTTCCCTATTTTATGCTTATAAAAGTTTTTTCTTAATTCCCCTAAACTACTCTCATTTTTTTCCCTTACTGTCTCACTAAGCTGCATCACTTGATGACATTTTCCTTTATTGTACTACAAAAATTTGGTCTTCATACAAAGTATTAACATCAAGAGAGGATGCAGGGGCTGAACTACAACACAGAAAGTCTTTACATAGAATTTTGGGGCTAATAACTCTCTTCCAACTACAGCCCTATCTAACTTCCTTTCCTCTGCTTTCCTCATGCCTGTATGTGAAATTTTCTGCCTTTGCAGAGTACTGACTTGGGCATACTCATATGCTATTGCCCTTTCATTTTCTCACTTTCCTGGCCAGCTCACTTTTGCCTGAGTTTACTTCTCTGCTATCCTGAGTTTACTTCTCTGCTATCCTCCTTAGGATTTATGGGAACACTCTTTCTACTTATCATTTCCCCAACATTCCTAAAATTACTGGTCATAACTAAACCTCTTCTCTTTCTGGAATTCTTTTATTTTTATTCTAAGACTCATGAAGTGAGAAGAGGGGGAAGTACTCCTTCTTCTTCACAGCTTCCTTCTGTTACAGCTCTCATTTCCAAATTATCTCTTCTAAGATATATTTAAAAATACCCTTCTTGTTTTTTATTACACTTGAGACATTTTTCATATTGTCCTTAATTATTTTACAATTCAACTAACAATCTCTGCCTTTCATTTGTCATTAATTTTCTTTTTTCTTTTTTAAAAATTCTCATTGATTATTTATGAAAACCCTTTATCTTGGTAAGGGTACATTTTCTTACATTAGAGTACAGTAATGTTTTATTCATATAGAACTCTATACCAATTTCTATTAATATACATAGTATTACATTTGCGTCCTTTAAAAAAATTATAATTGATATAAAAATATTTAATTATATATGTTCACATTTACATATACCATGAGCAAATAACTTTTCTAATATCTGTTTCCTTACAGATAAAACAATAATAATGGTATTATTATGTCATAATAGTAAGTTGAAAGCATCATAGTGCAATACCTGCTACTGGATTAGTAGGATAACCCTTCCTCTAGCAAGCAATGAACAACATAAAACAAGTGGCAAAAAAAAACCCCTAATACTTCATTATACTAACAATGGTTTGTGTACACCATAGCAAATAGTTAATGTGTAAGATTTGAAATGTGCCTTTGACTGGCTTATTTATTTTGATTCAGCAGAAATGTTTTAAATATTGCGGTAAATACCACTAAGTATAGAATAAAGTTACCGACTTTGCGATGCATAAGCTAGCATCGGGGTGGGGATTTGTTATTTTCTATAATTCTAGAACCATTCAGTAAATATTCTCAAGTAGTAAAGTGATAAAGGAGTAGAAGTTAGGGAAGGTTTTCAGGGAACAATGTAAGATAGGTTTTAATAACCGGAAACTGTGCTTCAGTTTCTTTATGTACAAAATGGGAGCTGGAACAATCTATATGACATAAGGTTGATATAAGAATTGAGTTTGGAACAATGATTAGCACATATTAAATGTTCTAAGGAGGACCATTATATATTGGAACAATGAGGATTGAGAAAGGCTGTATCAACAACTTGATTTTAGTTGAGTCTTTGTGAAATTACGATGTCAAAGCACGGACTCAAAAGGTAAAACTACTCTACATGAAGGAAGGAGAGTGAACATAAGTAGACTTGGAAAGTGCTAACCATCTGTATACTTGTGATTAATCACAACAGGAAATAAAGTTGGCATGTAGAGTGCCCACAGGACACTCAAAAACTAAATTCAGAAGGACACTTTATGTTTTACAGTGTTCTGATAAAAGCCATCAAAGGAGTTGGGATGAAATACCTTTTGTTTTTAGAGAGATCAGTGACCAAGGAAAGGTTGATGTGAACACTGAATGAATTTTTTGTTGTTATGTTCAAGGAATTTAATAATTTCCTCCTTCATCTCCTCCTTGACCCAACTGTCATTCAGTATAAGGTTGTTTAGTGTCCATGTTTTTGTGTGGGGATGAAGATTTTTGTTGGAGTTGAGTTCAACCTTTATTACCTTGTAGTCTGAAAACATACAAGGTATAATTTCAATTCTGTTAATTTTGATGTTTGATTTGTGTCCTAGGACATGGTCAACTTTGGAATATATTCCATGGGATGATGAGAAAAACATATATTCCTTAGCTTTGGGATGGAGTGTTTTGTGTGCCTATTAAGCCCAATTGTTCTAGGGTTGCATTTAAGTCCTTTGTATCTTTGTTTAGTTTCTGTTTAGAGGATCTGTACAGTGACTTCCATTTAAAGGATCTGTACAGAATGCTGTGACTTATGCCTAGGGATTGGATTAAGTTAGCAGCCTGAAAACGTATTGTAGCCTCATGCTCCTGTTCCAAATTCATGATAGGCAAGATATATTCAATAAAGAAACTCATAGCAGTGCTAGAAAACCAAAATTAGGAAAGGTACTTTTACTCACCCAAAATTATAAATATTCCTAGAAAGATAAAAAGGAAGATGGAATCTAATTAAGGAAAGAAAGCCGAATGTTCTTATTAGGAGAAAGCTAATGAAAAAATTCTGGGATGGTAGAACTTTGGAGGCAGTAGCAAAAATGAGCAGGAGAAATCTCTAGGATAATAAACAGGGTCATTGTTTGGGATACCCCAATAGAAATTAAATGTTTTAATTTAATCCTTCCCACTCTAACTTATTCCAAACAAAAATCAGTGTCAACAGTGTTTTCCTTTGGGAGTGAGATGTGAGGAAACATTTGGACCCAAGAGGCAAGGCTGGCAACATTCAAGAGGAATGAGAAGCAGACATAAGAAAAAGTCTATATGCTAAGCCAGGCATTGTGGTGGGTGCCTGTAGTCCCAGCTACATGGAAGGCTGAGGCAAGAAAATTACTTGAGCCCAAGAGTTTGAGGTTGCTGTGAGCTGTGATGCCACAGCACTCTACCCAGGGTTGACAGCTTGGGACTCTGTCTCAAAAGAGAAAATAAAGAAAAAAAAAACAGAAAAAGTTTACATACTAGACAATCAGTAGAACTTCATGCTTCAGTTAATCATAACATAAATATGTCTTATGTAATGTCAGCAGATTATACTGATCATTACGTCAATAATTTGAAGAAATTACAGTAAGGTTCTTTCCTCAGAGGCAGGATGTAACAAGACATCCTCCAGATGGATTAATTTGGAAGCTTGATTAATGTCATGTGACATTATGAATTAGTCTTTATTCTAATCAATAAACTCAGAGGGATATAAAAAACCTTACATCCATAAAAATCAACCTCAGATACTGGAAAATAAAAATGTTGCTGAAATAAGGAAAGGAACCCTCAATAGCAGAAAAGGCCAAGGACATAGAAAGAATAAAAAAAAGTTGAGATACAGAAAATCAATGAAGAAGTTCTATCATGTGTTTAGTAGGAGTCCCCCCAGTAGAGAGTTAGAATGGTGAAATGGAGTGGAGAAGCAACATCTCACGGAATAATGAAATATTTCATTATTTCAATAATATTTCAATCATGAAATAATTGAAGAAAAAATTTCACTGTTAAACTAAGACAGAAGTCTTCAGAGACAAAGATCCTCCCAAGTACCAAATAAGGGTGGCAAGAACACACTGCCCCCAAAATAATGTAATGAATTTTCAAAATAAAGACCATAGAAAATATCCTAAATGTTTCTTTTAAACATTTGTTTGTTTTTTCTTTTTTTGAGACAGAGTTTCGCTCTGTTGTCCCAGATTATAGTGCTGTAGCTTACAGCAACCTCAAAGTCCTGGAATCAAGCAATCCTTCTGAGTAAGTGGGAATACATTAGCCTGCCATAATGCCTGGCTATTTTTCTATTTTTAGTAGAGATGGGGTCTTGCTCTTGCAAGTTTTGAGCACATGGGTTCAAGCAATCCTCTTGCCTTGGTCTCCCACAGTGCTAGGATTACAGGTGTGAGCCACAGTGACCAGTCCTTATACATTTCTATCAATAATAATAATCTACAGAGGAAGAAGATATTGACACCAGACTTTTCATCAACAACACAGAATATAAGGAAGAGAAGGAAGCAACACTTCTAAGTTGGGAAGTGGGGAATAATTATGTCTATGCATTCCAGTACCCAAATAATATGTGATTAGAGCTGGAGTGGAAATAAAGGCATTTTTATGTCATGGTAGGACTCAGGAATTTTCCTGCTCACAGTCTTATCCTTCTAGATGAAAAGAGAGAAAGAAAACCTAAGGGGACACACGAGACACAAGCAGCAGGAGTGAATAGAAGAACAGAGAAAAATAGGTTATTAGTTTAAATAATTAATTATTGTGATTATTGTAATTCTTGCCGGTGGGAAGTACATTGACAAAGTATTTATAAAGGTTTTATGAATAAAAGGTGTTCTGTATATACAAATCTAGATAAATATTTTAATTAATACCGAAGGATTTTCAAGAGAAATACATGAGTTGAAAGATATGAAGATGTTAGAGTTCTTAATAAATCCCTGAAATGTATTAATAACAAAGTATAATCTGATAAATATTGTGGAAGTGTCTATGTCATTGCATGTTAGCCAGGAATGAAAGCATCTACATGTTTGCAACAACAAAAAGGTGTTATTCACAAGAACATTATGGTAGTCCTAACAATTTATATACTTAGTCACACTATGTTGAAATATTTAAAGCGAATTCTGATAGGAATGTGAGAAACTGAAAAACTTACAATCCTGTGGGATTTTCAGAAACTGGTAGGTCCAATAAGTAACAAAAAAGTTTCATCTATTAGATTATTTGCATCAAACATCATGCTGCTAGTTTTCTTTAATGACAATTTGGCAGTATCCATTAGAATTTATATTGTGCAAACGTTTTGACCCAATAATTCCACTTTTTGGATTATATCCAAGAGATATGGTGATACAATGAAACATTAGTAGGAGTATAGTTGAATAAATGCTAATTAAATACTTTGATTAATATGCATTAGTACAGAGTGTGATGCTGATGAATATAACATGGAATTATTGAAACACTATTTTTGAGTAAAACAAGCAACTTCAGAACAATACAAAGAGTAATATCATATATCAAAGCTACCTGTAATTAAGAAACAAAGAAGAGATCCTTGGCTTGTTGGAAAGGGGCCCTGGGACTGGCATAAACATGGGATGAGGAAAGACAGAGGTATCTTCAGTAACTGAATCTCTGTCTAGTTTAAGTGTCCAAGGTTTTAGGAAAAAACTATGCAAGGTCTGACTATTAAGTTCATGAACGTTGGCAACACTATACAAACAAATCAGTAAGGTTTCATGGCCTTGGTATATCATTGTCTCATAGTTGTATTCTTGTCAACTTGTGGTGTGCCTTGCTGAGTGGCATTCATTATATTGTTGTTGTGTGTTTTGTGTGTCCTCATGGAAATGCTAGAGCTTGAATTAAAGTGTACACAAACATTCATAAATTTCTTATTAAATTTGGCAAGAGTAGAAGTGAAATCAGGGACATGATAGTCCAAGTTTATAGGGATAATTTCATGAAAAGAACAGCAGTGTCCAAATGGATTAAACATTTTTCTGAAGGGAGAGAAAGCATCACTGCTGAAGAGAGGTCAGAATGGCCAATAATAAGTAGAACTGATGAAAACATTGCAAAAATTCTTTGAATTGTGTGTCAAAATTGTCAGCTGATTGAGAACCAAAGCAGACCAATAAACATTGATAGAGAAACAGGACAATCCTAACTAAAAATCCTGACAACAACTCATGGCTCTGCATTACAACAGTGCACTAGCTCATATGGCATCTTCTGTGAGGGAGTTTTTAGCCAATAAACAAATAACTGTACTGGGACACCCTCTCTACTCACCTGATCTGCCCCCTGTGACTTTTTTCTTTACTCAAAGGAAATATTGAAAGGTAGATATTTTGATGACATTCAGGACATTAAGGGTAATATGACAAGACCATTGATGGTCATTGCAGAAAAAGAGTTGCAAAATTGCTTTGAAGGCTAGGCTAGGCACTGGCATCAGTGAATAGCTTCCCAAGAGGAGTACTTTGAAGGTGACCATAGTGATATTCAGCAATGAGATACATAGCACTTTTTGTAGGATGAGTTCATGAACCTAATTGTCAGACCTTGTAAAAGTGAGAAATGACCTGAATTGAAATCTAAGTCATCTTCATATTGAGAAAACATGATGGCTCTTCACTGCAGCTTTCTAAGATGTAAGTACTTATAAGCCACATGGCAAGGCTCAAGAACATCTGCTCATAGATGTTCCTTAGAAATGGCCTGGGTGATTACAGCCATAGCTCATAATTACATTGGTCCAAATTGAGTCTCAAAACTAATTAGGTCTATGCAGTTGTAATATACAAATAATGACGAGAATTAATGAAACCCTTGAGATCCTAATGAATATCTCAGCCAACATAATGGTGTGTGAGTACATAAACACACCTAATCATCTTAGTCATCCTGGTTTTCTCCCATTGGATTTGCCACAGGATGTTAAATCTGTGCATGTCTGGTCTTGAAGTAGTTTTGGTCTTATATTCCAAATGGTCCTCCATCCTATGTAAATAAGCTCTTCCCTACAGAGATGATTCCTGGGGTCTGTTATTACATTTGAATCTCAGGTAACATTCATTCTTTGTTCTTGATATATAAATGTCCTTCACATTTGCAGTGGAAGCTAAAAGCTGCTTGTTTGAAATAGATTTTCATTTATGGATTATACATTCATTGCCATTCATTGCTAGATCTTTTAACATAAATCATTTCATTTGACATAGTGGCCATAGAAGGTAAATATTATTACTGTATATTAATTATTCAAATAAGGAAAATGGGGTTCAAAAGTGTTACATAACATTTCTTTCTTCTTCTTCTTTTTTTTTTTTGTAGGGCACTGGCCCCATATACTGAGGGTGGTGGGTTCAAACCCGGCCCCGGCCAAACTGCAACAAACAATAGCCAGGTATTGTGGTGGATGCCTGTAGTCTCAGCTACTTGGGAGGCGAAGGCAGGTGAATCGCCTAAGCTCAGGAGTTGGAGGTTGCTGTGAGCTGTGACTCCACAGCATTCTACCAAGGGCAATAAAGTGAGACTCTATCTCTTAAAAAAAAAAAATAACAAATAACATTTTCAAGACCAGTCTGGATAGTAAGTGACAGACCTCACATTTATTCCCAGAAATTTGTGCTATAATTTTACTTATATTTTTGTTATATTAGTTCATCTCTCCCATTTCATACCTATTGGCACTGACATACTGTTTTTTAATTCATTTGGCTATTCCATGTACATATTTTCTTATAAAAACACAAGATCTATTCCAGATTTGTGTTTTTTAAACCTCTGACACAATCCTAAGACCAATTCGTAAAATCAGAGATTTAGCTGTCTGTCATTATATCAAGTTAATTCACTCTGAATTAATCATCAATGCATAAAGTATGTTCGTCATAGTCAGGTTGATAAGAATAGAGTTCTGCTAGTTATTCACTTGTATATCTTGTAAAGAGATATTTTAAATGTTATGATGTTTCAAAAAGTAGTAAATATTCTATTTGGCCATTCAGGGGACTTTCACATGGTCAATTTTGTTCTGTTAGAAAAGAATAACATTCTTTATTCCTCAAAATGGGAGGCTTCTGATATTTGATGGTACTTCTCAAGTATTAATATTTGTTAGTATTTTTTGCTGGTTCTTTTCTTTTTCTTTTTTGAGACAGGGTCTTTCTCTGTCACCTAGGCATGAGTGCAATGGCACCATCACAGCTTACATCAACCTCAAACTCCTTGGCTCAAGCAATTCTCCTGCCTCAGCCTCCTGAGTAGATGGATCAACAACCTAGCTAACTTTTCCTTTTTTTTTGAGATGGGGTCTTGCTGTTGCTCAGGCTGACCTCTTGGCCTTAAGTGATCCTTCTACCTCAACCTGCTAAATTGTTAGAATTTCAGGTGTGAACCACTGCATCTGCATCTTTTCACTTTCAACCTCTCTGAGCCTTTATGTTATTATGTTCTGTCTCATAAAAAGAGCATAAAGAAAAATTTATTTTTAAGTCCATCATGAACCTTGTTTTCTTTTGACAGGGTTGTATTGCCGATTTAGTTGGATTTTCACCATGACCCTTTTATTTCGTTCTTTCCACTGAATTGAATTTGCATTTTTTTTCCTGGAGATGGAATCTTACTCTGCTGCTCAGGCTAGAGTGCACAGTCTCAGCCTTCCTAACAGCAACCTCAAACTCCTGAGCTCAAGCCATCCTCCTGCTTGGCCTCCCAGAGTGTTAGGATTACAGGTGCAAGGCAATGCTTCCAACCTTTAATTTGCTTTTGATCTACTCTCCTTGATTTCTATTTCTTGCTTCTATTGCATTAAATTAATTTTTAAAATGCTTTTATTTTTGATACTAGTTTGAAAATTATTTATTTAATTTCTATTCTCTAGTATATCTCTAAACTTTTTTTTTTTTTAATTGAGATGGAGCCTCAAGCTATCCCCTTGGGTAGAGTGCCATGGCATCACAGCTCCACAGCAACCTCCAACTCCTGGGCTCAAGCGAGTCTCCTGCCTCTGCCTCCCAAGTAGCTGGGACCACAGGTGCCCGCCACAACGCCTGGCCATTTTTTGGTTGCAGCCATCATTGTTGTTCGGCGGGTCCGGGCTGGGGATTCGAACCCGCCACCTTAGGTGTATGTGGCTGGTGCCTTAGCCGATTGAGCCACAGGCGCTGAGCCTATCTCTAAACTTTTAATATACTACATAGAATTTCCAAAATACCTTTACCCTTCTCTCAAAACAAGAATTTTAGAATTCTTTAACTTTGTGGCAGGCAGAATTCTAAATATAGCCCACAAGATTCCTATCCCCTAATTTTTCAATTAAACACTCATCTAGATACTTCTGTGAAGAGATTTTGTACATGCAATTGAAGTCCCAAGTCAGTTGACCTTAAAACATGGAGATTATCTGTATAAGCCTGACCCAATCAGGCAAACTCTTTAAGAGAAGAGCCCTTTTTCTGGTAGCAGATAAGAAATCAGAGACATAGGAAATATAAGGACTTGATGTATTGTTATTTGAAAATGGAGGGACAATGTGATTAGGCATACAGGTGACCCTTGCCCATTATAAGCAGATAATCAGAAAGGAAATGAAGGCCTTATCCCTAGAACAGACTGGATTCTGCCAACAACCTTAATGAGCTTGGAAATGAACTATTTCTCAGAGCCTTGGGTAAGAGCCCAGCCTGGCTGACACCCCTTGATCTCAACCTTGAGAACCTGAGCAAAGGAACCATCTGTGCCAACCCAGACTTCTGACCAAGAGAACTGTGAAATTATAAATGAGTATTGTTTTGGCTGTTAGGTAGGTTTATAGTAATTTGTTGTTCAAGCAGTGGAAAACTAATCCTTTTCAAACCACTCTCTCCTTTATGTATTATTTTCATTTTATAATTAAAAAAATAAATAGTTTTTTCAGAGCACTTTTAGGTTCACGCAAAATTGAGCAGTAAGTACAAAAAGTTCCCATGTACCCTCTTCCCCACACATGTACAGCCTCCCCATCTATTGGCATCTTGCCCTTCGATGGTGGAACTTTAATTCCAGTATTCCAGCCATATATGTGTATGACTCTGGTTCTGATGCTTGATTAGTCTCTTAAAATTGTGCTTTATGCCTTATAGTATGCCATGTAATTTTTTTAAAGCATACATGATGAACTGGATAAAGTAACTGCAGCTAAAAGGCCTTTAGTAATGTAGGAGCAAGCTGCACGGGCGGTGAAGTGTTCTGTAGAGCTATGGTTAGGTCTCAGTGTGTGGTGAGCCTGTGCCCCTGGACTGTGAATTTCTCTAGTGCTTCTCAGTTCTCCCATCCCTGGATGTGACAGGGTGGCTGGAAAGGGCTCGAGTTGTGTATTTCTCTTCTGCTGGGTAGGTTAGTCTCTGATATAAACCAAACAGGTTAGACTCTGGTAAAATAGTTCTCCTGAGGGCAGGCCTTGGTAAGAAGAACAGAATTCTCTGGTCCATTTAAAAATAGTTATTTTAGAACAGGCATGTTTAAAACTGGATTACAGGATCACACCTGTAATCCTAGAACTCTGGGAGTCCAAGGTGGAAGGATCACTTGTGCTCACAAGGGCCAGACCAGCCTGAGCAAGAACAAGACCTCATCTCTACTAAAAATAGAAAAATTAGCTGGGTATTGTGGTGGGTGCCTGTAGTTCCAGCTTCTCAAGAGGCTGAGGCAATAGGTGACTTGACCCAGGAGTGTGAGGTTGCTGTGAGCTTGGCTAACGCCACAGCACTCTAGCCTGGGGAATAAATTGACAGTGTGAAGAAAGGAAGGAAGGAAGGAAAGAAAAGGAGGAAAGAAAGAAAGGGAGGAAGGAAAAGAAAGAAAAGAAGGGAAAGGAAAGAAAGGAAAGAAACAGAAAGAAATAGGATAGAAAGAGAGGAAAGAAAAGAAAGTTATTTTTTCCCTCCTGCTATTGGAAGCCTAAAGGGGGTTTTCTCCAGTATTCACTTTCAGGACCTAGGAGAGTGCCTGGAGGTAAAACCCCTCAAACTGATGGCTCCCCTACACCTGGTGCCCCAGTAGTTTATCTCTCTGACTTATCCACTAAGCCTCCAGCAATTCATCAGTTGTACTTCAGGTTTTTTTTTTTTTGAGACAGAGCCTCAAGCTGTTCCCCTGGGTAGAGTACTGTGGCATCAAAGCTCATAGCAACCTCCAACTTGTAGGCTCAAGTGAGTCTCTTGCCTCAGCCTCCCAAGTAGCTGGGACCACAGGCGCCCGCCACAACGCCAGCTATTTTTTTGTTGTAGCTGTCATTGTTGTTTGGCGGGCCGGGTTGGATTCAAACCCGCCACCTTAGGTGTATGTGGCTGGTGCCTTAGCCACTTGAGCCACAGGCCCCGAGCCTGCACTTCAGGGCTTTACACCCTAGTACTGGTTCCTCCAGTGGTTTCTGCTTTTGAGTCTTCCCGTATCTCCAATTTTGGGGATAGTGGTTTGCCCTGTGACTTCACTTTTCTGACTAGAGCTAACGAAGAGTTGTTGATTTTTTTCAGTTTGTCCAGCTTCTTAGTTTTTAGTATCAAGTGGTGACTTCCACCCTTCTTACACACTAGACCAGAAATTGGAAGTTTAACTTGGCATTGTCCACTCCCCAAATTAATAACTGTTATAGTTATTTTTACACACTCAATGTTTGTTTATACTTCTCTATATATTTGCCAATATATTTACATACTACTCCTTGTGTATAAAGACCTTTCTGG
>CAUYQV010037280.1:0-31107 GCA_963574575.1 Galagoides demidoff
AACACAGGTCAGTGACAAATGACTATGTAAATCAGCTGAAAGAAATTCTTTATATTTCAAAATTATTTTATGCTCTGAAAGACACCAGCCTTCCTCATCTCCTCAAAATCTTTCATAGAGTCATAATTTCTGTAGAAATCTACATATGCCTTTTTTCTTGGTTCAGCCACAGCAAACTTACACAAAACTGCAACCCCCAGGGAGACAACAAATGCTCCAACAATATGAATCCGCAGGCGCCTGGCCAAGATACCACGCATCTGAGGTTTGGCCAAAGCACTGGAAGCCGTTGCCAACCTCAACGCGTCCTTCCCAGCTGAGGTACACACTACTGCCACAGATTTTTTTCTAAACCAGATCTATTGGCTGCCCAATAGAACACCTGGGTAGGTAAAAATCCTCTAATATCCAAGACTTACCCAGATCAATTCAATTAGAACCTACACAGATTAGACCTGGGCATTAGGACTTTTCAGAAAGTTTTTTAATGGTGGTAAAATATAATAAAGTTGACCATTTTAACGATTTGTAGGTATAGAGTATAGTAAGTATAGTCACATGTTGTGCAACTATCATTGCCATTCATCTCCAGAACTTCCCATCATCCCAAACCAAAAACCTTATAGCCACTAACCAATGGCTTCCCATTACCCCCACCCATCCAGGCCTTGGTAGCCCCTGTTCAGCTTTCTGTCTCTGTGAATCTGACCACTCTAGCTACCTCACAAAAGGAGAATTTTATAATATTTATCCTTTTGTGAATGGGTCATTTCACTTAGCATACTGTCCCATTGCCTGTATGTACCACATTTTCCTAATCTATTCATCTACTGATGGACACTTGTGTTGTTTTTCCCTCCTGCTGGATGTTGTGAACAATGCTGCTATGAAGATGAGTGTACAAGTATCTGTTTGAATCTCCACTTTCAATTCTTTGCTATAAGACCCCAAAGTGGGATTTGTGGATCATATCGTAATTCTGTATTTAACTTTTTGAGGAACATGCATCATATGTTTCAAAGTTTCCAGGTGGCTCCAAAGTGCAGCCAAGTTGACTGCCACTGCCATAGCGCCTCCCTAATTTCTCCAGCTAAATGTAACCTCTGATCTCAGCTAACATGTTAATGAACTTTTCTGTGGCATTTATTTCTGTGTTATTTATATTACTATATATGTTACTTGTATCAGATGTTCATTAGAGATTGACAAGCACAAACAAAAAAGCCAACTGCTCTCATTAAGCTTTTGGTTCAGTGGAGGAGATAGATATTAATTATATCACCACATAGATGTATAATTACAAACTGAATTATCTGCTGTGAAAGAAACACGGTTCTAGGGTTGGCTAATTAACAAAAACCACTGACCTGGACTGGAGGTGGGGGTCAGGGAGTCTTTCTTAAGGAAGTAGTGCTTGAGTTTAATTCCAGAGGACAAAAAAGAATAAAGTGACAAGGAAAATCATTCCAGGTAGGATAAACAGAGGGTTGAGAGATGAAAAAGAGGTCAGTTTGGCTGGAATATGGCAGTGATGCAGGGTGACACTGGCCATTTGCAGGGGCTAGACCTTGTAAGACCTTGCCGGCATTTAATGGATTTAGGTTTTTATACTAAGAGCATTGAAGGGGACCATTGGAGAGCTGTAAGCAGTGGAGTAAACACTCAGATTGGCATTTAGAAAAAACCATTCTACTGCTGCATGGAGTAGGGACCGGAGGGGGTTAGAGCGGGTGTGGAGAAATTAGGCTATTGCAGGGGGCCAGGTGAGAGACTGGTTCCTTGGACTAAGGAGGTGGCAGTGGTGAGGGAGAAGTGTCAGAGTTGAGAAGTACTTAGGATGGATGGTCTTTGAGGATGGTTCACATATGAACAACTTGGTAAGGTCACGGTCAATGATGATGTCACCTTTTCTGACTTGCGCTGAATCTGGAGATTGTAACTATGATTAAATGTTGCCTGCCTACACAATATCTTGCACAAAAGTTACATTCACTGAATAATAATTTTTGACTAATAATAAGTCAATAAACCAAACATTACATTATATTGAACATACTATAATTATTATTATTATGCTCTAGGTAGATTTTTTTTTCTTTTGTAGATGGATTTTTCCATGATTGACTCAATTGAATTAAACTCAAAATGTTTTCTGCTTCTGTTATAGCCAGTTCTGTGCTAGGCACTGAGAATATATATGTAAATAATATATTTTCTGTCTATGGGTAGTTCCAAACAGTAGAGAAAAAGACATGCAAATAAATATTTGTAACAAAATGTAATTATAGTAATAGATACACACTTTGACTATAGTGGAAGTACAGTGATTAATTAGAGGAGATAGTGATTAATTTTTTCCCCCAGGGGAACTATGAAGGTTCTCAAGGCTGAAATTAAGTGCAACATATTACAAGCTGAGTTTTAAACAAATAAACTTGGGCTGGGCATGGGGGTTCACACCTGTAATCCTAGCACTTTGAGAGGCTGAGGCAGGAGGATCACTTGAGGCCAAGAGTTTGAGAGCAGCCTGAGCAAAAGCGAGACCCCCATCTCTACTAAAAATGGAAAAATGCACTGGGCAAGGTGGCTCATGCCTGCAGTCCCAACTACTTGGGAGGCTGAGGTGGGAAGATCACTTGACCCCAGGAATTTGAGGCTGCAGTGAGTTATGATGACACCACTCCACTCTAGCCTGGGTGTGGTAGAATGAGACTCTATTTCTCTCTCTCTATCTCTATATATATATATGGACAATCTAAGAATGGTCAGGAAGGACTTCTCTGTGGAGATCCCATCTGAACCAAAACCTGAGTTATGAGCAATAGTCCTATAAGGGGTGTCCATAGAAATTCAAGGCACAAGAACAGTGAGAGCCGAGGCTCTGAGGTGGAGGTGAGAATGAGGACAAATGTGAGACATCAGAATGAAAGGCAAAGATAATGGAAAGTTATCCACCGAAGCACCAAATTTGGATGGACTTTTCTTTTTTGTCAACCCATTGACGTATGATTTATACAGATTAAAATGTAGCTTAAAAGTAAAGTTTAATAAATTCTGACACTTATATTCACTTTTGCTCAGTCTAAGATTTCATATCTTATAAATTTTGCCTGATTTTAAAAATTTTATAATTTTAGATTTTACATTTGAGCCTATGATCTATTTGGAGTGAAATATTACGTATAGTTTAAGGTAAAGGTTAATGTTCACCTTTTCCCCATAAGGACATCTGGTTGTTCCAACACGAGGTGCTGAAAAGGCTATCCTTTATCCGTTAAATCGCCTAGGCAGAGAGAGAGAGAGAGAGACATTTTAATAAAAGTTAAATAAAATTTAGTGAAATAGTAAGACTAAAATGCTTAACGCCTTTTGTTCTAAAAAAAATTACAAAGAAGTTTGTGTGTGTGTGTTTTGAATAGTTACATGTCATGGTTGACTGCAGAAACATGAAGCATGGCCAGCAGGGACCATGTAAATAAAAGAAAAAGATTGTCAGCCTTTGAACTTCCACAAGGAATTTTGAAAAAAGGGTCAAACTGAACTCATCCCTACCTCCTACCAAGGGCAGGCTAGTCCAGCTCTCATCTGGAATCCATACGGGCACAGCCTGCCTCTTCTTATCTCACTTCCTATCTCCACGGCCATGTTGTGAATGCTTCTGTTGGAGTTTTGGAGAGGGCTCCCCCGTGTGAGACTCAAGGCACTTCCACAAGCACACAACTTTGGATTTTCTGGTCCGTTTCCTACCCTGTTGGGGAGGAGCTGTGCTGACAGCATTGTTTAAGGGACCTCTCTATTCCCTCTGGTCCCTTGAACTTTCATGTTCAAGATTATGCCCTGATTGCTTTTTCGTTCATTCATTTATTCACTCATTAATTCAAAAAATATTTCTTAAGAGCCTACTATGTGCCAGGCATTATTTTAGGTGCTGGGGATCAGCAGCAAATAAAACAGAGAAAAATATCTGTCTTCATAGAGTTTCTATGAGGGCAGACAATTAAGTTGGTGAAGTCATCCTACAAAAACTACTACGTGCCTCATGCTGTGGTCGCCTTTGAAGTGCTCCCCTGGGGCAGCTATGTACGGATGCCAGCACCTGGTCCACTCTTTGGAGCTCTTTTTCCGGAATGGCTGTACGAGCTGTTGTTGTACAAGGTCTGAAAATTAAGTTCTAAGACTCATCCTAGAAAACGTGCAAGACAGAGAAACCAAGGAAGCCAAACTGTTCTTAACAACCTGCTGTCTCACGGGAACTATTCATTCTTGCAAGAGAGACAACTCACTCATTCCTGAGGGATTATGAGGGATCTGCTCCTGTGACCCAAATGCCTCCTGCTAGGCCTGACCTCCCAGCACTGCCACACTGGAGGTCAAACTTCTACATAAGCTTTGGTGGGGACAAACCATAGCCAAATCATGGTCCTGGGTAAGGAAATGGGGCAGTGTTCCTGCCAGAGGGACAGTAGGATGTGAGGTGGCATGGAGAGCCACCCAGCACGGCTCTGGTGTGAGGTGGGAAGGGAGAAGTGGAGGCAGATCAGCTGGAACTATAAACTAAGCTTCATTATTGAAGGCCTTATATGTAATAGTCTAAGAGTTTTCCACTGCTGGGCAGTGCCTGTGGCTCAAAGGAGTAGGGCCCATATACCAGAGGTGGAGGGTTCAAACCCGGCCCCCACCAAAAACTGCAAAAAAAAGAAAAAAAAAAAGAGTTTCCCACTGTTGCTGCAATGACTTAGGTCAACATAAATTTATTCTTTTTTTCATGGTTCTGGAGATCAAAATTCCAAGATAGGTCTTAGTAGGCTAAAGTCATGGTGTCAACAAGGCTTCATTTCCTTCTGCAAGATGTTGCAGAGACTATTTCCTTGCCTTTTCCAGTTTCTAGAGGCCACCTGCATTCTTTGGCTCGTGGTCCCTTCCTCCAGCTTCAAAGTTAGCAGCAAAACATCCTTAAATCTTCCTGACATCTGCTTCTCTCTTCTACTTTTTTTTTTTTAATTAAATGATAGCTGTGTACATTAATGCAATCGTGGGGTACAGTGTGGTGTTTTCATATACAATTTGAAATGTTTTCATCCCCTTTTCTACTTTTAAGAGCTCTTGTGACTAGATTGATCTTGCCTGGATAATCCTGGCTCAGAGCCCCTTCTCTGGGTCAGCTCATTAGCAACTTTAATTTCATCTACAACCTTATTTCTCCCTGGACATGCAAGGTTATGTAGTAACAGGTTCTGGGGATTAGGACATGGGCAGCTTCAGAGGCCAATTATTCTGCCTATCGCAGATGGAAGTTAATGAATGCAAACAGAGGAGCAATATACTGAGAACTACATTTAGAGGAATCGCTGTTATGATTTTGTAGAGATTAAGCTGGGGGTGGGTGGCTAGGGTAGAATGGAGCAGGGAATCCCTAACTGGAACTGTAAGTGAAAAGCCTGTTTAAGAGACCATTTTAGTAATGGAGTGAAAAAAAATACTGAGTGCCTATATGCATGACTTTAGGTAACTTAACTCTTGGGTTTTTAAAGAAAAGTTTAATCTAATTAAGTTGAGAACACACCTCATTGTGTAGAGGAAAGGAAATTGTTTTTAAATCCTTGTTTAAGGCATACTTAACTTTGGGACAAAGGCTAAGTCTTCACAGTTTCCTTACTTTTCTCAAGAAGAAATATTTTCTTAGTTTGTAATTAAGGGTGTTGGACTAGATTGCCTCTAAAATTTTCTCCGTAGTGACTTCTCTGATTCTGCGAAAAGGAAATGAGAGTTGTTTCCCCCTTGCTTAGATTGTGGCTTGGGGATTCATTAACACCTGACTAAAAAGACCTTTGCAAATATAAAAACACAGCTAAGGCTAAAGCTAAGTAGTGTATCATTTACTGGCTAAAGCTAAGTAGCATATTATTTACTGAACAAAAGGTTAAGGAGAAATGTTTGTGAATGTGAAATATGAACAACTCCATGAATCTCAAGAGCTGGAGACTCTGACATTCTCAGGGTATGTTTTCAAAAGACATATGGCTAGTTTTAGCTTCAATTCTTGGGAAGAATGGACTGAGGGGTGGCTTCTCACTGTATCTACCAGGACTCTTCCTGACAACCAACAGATGTGGACTCTGCCTTGGGAAGATCTTGAGTCTGCAGATGGGCTGGAAGGTTGAAGTCTGAACAGAACATACTTCCAGGAAGCAAAGAAGCACAGAGCCTCAGAGCCAGGAGTGTGGACGAGGGGATGTTGTAGACCTATCTGGGATGCTGTGCAGCCCGCGTCTGCAGGCAGTCTGAGCTCACGTTGCTCGCTTCCTCAGTTACTAGCTGGACACCTGGGAGCAAACACCTGATTGGCTGCGAACCCACTTCCTTAGCTACCAAGGAAGAACCCAGCCCCCTCAGATGTGCCTCCTCTCTGGTTCGCTATTCATAGCGCAGAATTTCCTGCAAGGGAAAACAGAGTCAAATAAGTGTGTGGATGTGGTGGGAGTGAGGGGGTTGGGACAGGTGGAAGAGTTGCTTTCTAGATGGCCAAAGAATGATAGGTGTCTTCTTATCCAAACGATCTTAGTTTTTCTTTCTGGCGCCTTTGCCTCCTCTTGGCTACCTTTTATCAGTAGTTTGTTAATGTACCACAAGGGAAATATGTCACTTCAATCCTGACTGGTGATTAAAGTAGGGTCTGAATTGCCAGAGTGAGTCAGAAACTGAGATTTTAAGAGTCGCTGTGAATCTTCTGAGATTGCCATCCTGACACATTGCAAAGCTAAACCCCAACCTTCAGGCAGCCGAGGTGGAATTTTTCCAGCCAATTTCTAAGTTGCTTTTGTGTTGCAGAGGCAGCTTCTGGTCGCTTTCCAGCCAAGGTTGTGTGGACAGACAGACCGGGGTGCATAAAAGCCCATGGGGACTATTGTTTTGGGAGACGGATGCATCTGTAGCAGCGATGTTTGACCACAAAGCTCGGGTGCTTATCTGGTTCGGTACCATCCTTGCTATGTAGTTCTAGCCAGAGCTCAGTAGCAGAGATTAGCTAAATTGACTGCTTTGTTCTCTCAAAGTGTCTGTTTACAGTTAATAGGACCAGAGATAGAAAGGGATCTTAATTAGTGCTAAATTTCACCATCACAGTGGTCCAGAGTGAGAAAATAGATGAAATCCAGCCACTTGGGAAGAAAAGGTCTGGCTTTTAACGGGTCACTCTGTGTGCTTCTGCTTGGCTGAGAGGTTGGAACAGCAGGGCTCGCCCACGGGAGAGGAGCCAGGGGGTCCGGCTGGGCAGCTCCCGTCTGGTGCGTGTCCCCCAGATTGCTGGTTGCAGAGAGGCAGAGAAAACAGCTACTTTTCCTTTTTCTGAATTGCTATAGTGTTACAAAAATACACAAAACCGAGGACTTTTGAGTAAAAAGCAGTAGCAGTGTTTAGTAAGTGGAGTTTACACCAATAACTCACTTATCATTGTCTTATGTTATATGAAGACTCCTTGAAGCCTGAAGTGGGGAGGCAGAAGGTATGAAATAAAAGGCAGCTCCCTCCATGCCCACTGGGTGTCTTACTGAACCAAGAGAGACAAAGGATGAGAAATCATAAAATGAGATGTTGTCAGAAAGCTGAATATGAGTCATTTCTATGCCTTTTTAGCTACTTAGGGATAATTTTTTGGGAGAGGGAAGTTAGAGGGTATGTCCATTCTCAGCCATGTTACCTTCAAATCCATTCCTGGAGCTTTTCCTGCTCTGTTTTGAGTGGCAGGTTGGGTTGCCACCTGTCCAACTTCCATTGTCTGGGGTGTCTGACCAGGGGAGACACGGGCAGCAGGCTGCAGCCCGGGAGGAAGGCAGCAGTGAGCGTTTCTCCCTATGTCTCCCTGCTTTCAGCATCATATTAAGCTCAAGCATCCCCTGGGCTCTGAAATTGGGTCTCTTCCCTTGTTCTCTTAACCCAGAGATGGTAGTGCCTTCTCCACTACTGATAATCTCTGGAGTACTTCTCCTGTCTGGCCTTTTAGAAAATTTCATCACCTGGGTAACCAAGTCCTTATATTAAATTCCACTTTTTAAAAATACTTAGAAGGCTTTCTAGGTTAGATCATGACTAATACAGGCAGAAAGGTATCTTTCTAACAAAAAAAAAAAAAAAATTCCAGAAGCTATACTGGGCCCAACCTGCCAAGCCACCACCTTGGTTCAAAACAAAGACTGGCTTCCTCCTTCATTACTCCTGGGTTGTTCTGCTAAAGATGCCTGGTGTTTCTGTAGATTGATACATTTTCCATTTCAGATTTCCCTTCCCATCTGAACTCTCACCATCTCTCTGCATCAGGCTGACCAGTTTCAAATCCCAACTGACCCCCCTGAGCTCCAGGGGTGCTGTCCAGTAGAAGCATAAGGTGAGCTTCCCAGGTGACTTTACATTTTCTAGTACCATGTCAAAAACCATAAAAAGAAACAGGTAACATTAATTTTAAGAATATATTTTATTTAACACAGATTTTCAAATATCAACATGTAATCAATATATGCAATCAATATATGCAATCAACCATTGATATATTTTACATTCCTTTTTCTAGTACTAAATCTTAGAAATTTACCATGTTTTTTTTTATACTCATAGCACATTTTAATTCAGACTTGCCACATTTTAAGTGCTCGACACTCATATGTGGCTAGTGGCTGTCTATTGAACAGTGTGGATCAATTAGAGGAGATAATATAATTATTTTTCAGCCATTTTTCCTTTTTTTTTTTAAAGGTTAGAGATAATTTGTGCAACACTCGGCACACAGTGGGAGCTTAGTTCAAATTAATTGCGATGATTATTACCTATGGGTGTTCAGTTCCCTTTTGTTGCCTTTCCAAGCCTTTTGACATTTTCACTGCTTTTCTCTCTCTTCGTTGTCCCATCCCATTGTGTCCTCCCACTCTCAACAGAAGATCTTATTTCCTCCTTCAAGGGAAACAATGGTTGGTTGAACATTTGACTTCATTGACTGATCATTCACCTGTAATAGAAGCTTCACTGACTGATACAATAGAGCTGGTAATTTTTCACTGATTGAGATGTAACATTCCACCAACAACCCATCCCTTGAGCTTGATCTTCTTTTCCCATATTCCCGTATTTCTACCCTTGCCACATATTATTATTATTTAATAATAATTAATAATTAATATTAATAATTACTTAATATTGCTGTGTGAGGGGTTATGTTTCAACATGAATTTTGAAGAGGACACCAACATTCAAACCATATCAGGCACCAGTGTTGAAAATAAGAGGAGATGGGCAAACACACACAGAACTTATTTAAGGAGGACAAAACTAGCCTGTCACCCCCAGCTTAGAAGAGGCCGGGAATCTGAAGATGAATTTATTAAAGTGCTTCATAAGGAACCCTTAGGAGTGCAAAGTGCTTCGGCTCCCTCTTGCCCTCTGGCAGCATGATGTGTTCACCCCCGCCCAAGCTTGCTGAGGGAGCGAGTGGAGGTTGGCAGGGTCTGTGGCCTTTGGCCCTATGCCTGGAGGCTGGCCCCACTGCAGATTCTCAGGCCACCTGGGCATGGCCCAGGAAGTGGGGGTGAGGGCAGTGGGAATTCTTAGGAGGAATTGACTATTTCTCGAGACCTATACCTGATTCTGGCCTTGAGAATTAAAATCTGGGAGGCTGGGGGCGGGAAATATTTGAGATAACAGGTGAGGGGAGAGGCAGTGGCTACATCTCCACTATGTGAGGGACACGGACATGGGAGTGTCCATATGCATCCAAAAGTGTGGTCTTGGCAGGGCAGCTGGACCTCCTCATCAGGCAGTGTGAGGCTGTGGGGCAGCCAGGATGGTGGCTCCAGGGAGGGAGCTGAGCCTGGACAGGGTGAGGGCAGGGCTGGGCAGCACGTAGCCACCTCTGTAGGACCCACTTTGGCCATCTCTGTAGAGTCCCATCTAAGAGCCATGTGGACGCCTTCTGTTGACAGGGGACCAGGCAGCTGGGTTGAAGGTGTTTGACTTCTTTTCTCTTCACCCTCCCTAAGGAGGCGCTTGAGAGAGCCAGAGAAGCAGACTGGGATTATCAAGTGGAGAGAGCAGACGCTCCATTTCCTCCTTCTGGACCCTGCAGGAGCTAATGCCATGGCCATGGGAGAGGGCTGGTACGACTCGCTGGGGAGAGAGTCAGGTACCAGTCTGTGCGTGGCTTAGGAAACTGTGGTCTAAGTTATACAGAGTAGGAGCAATTAGCCTACATAGCCTCAGGTTTTGGAACAATGTCACACCACAAGATCATGAGTGTATATGTCACTGGAATGGAAACTGTGAAACATGGACGTTGCCATTCATTCAACAAATATTCATCCAACTCCTACCAGCTGACTGCTATAGGTAGAGCTGGTTTTTGTGCACGTAGCATTGAGAAGGGTTTGTGCCCCTTCTCAGCTTCCTACCATGTGGGTACGAGTCCCCTGGTGCCTGTCAGGGACATCCGTCTTACTGAAGACACTAATGTGTCCTTCCTCATCATTACCAGCATCGTTTAATCTAAAATGTACACACCATAAATCAGATGAGCAGGTCCGCATTGAAGAAGGAGTATTTTAGTATTGTGCTCAGGCAAATTTATTTTTCAAATATTTCTAAATGAGTCAGGTGCCCAGAAATGGCATAGCTTTAGTCCCTGAAACTTTTGATAGGTGCAAAAGCATGAACACCAGCTCACCACTACATTCCAGCCTCACATTGCTGGGAGAAGAGGTTTGTTTCTTCACCTCTCTGTTGCTAAAGTGGAATTTAGGCGCTTTCTACAGCTGAATTAGAACCTGAACTTCCTCAGAAAGCCAGTGTGGATTATACAGCTAAAGATATCTTTTCACATGAAACAGAGAAATTTCATTAAAATCAGGCAGGAAGTATGGCCAGTGTGGCATCTGGCTTTGTACCCTCTCTTGGGCCCTGCCGAAGGAAAGTGTGACATGGCAGGTGGTTGTTGGAAACCTGAGCCAAACCTAGAAGCTAATAGAGAACCCCTTGTGGGACCTACGGCTGCCACCACAGTTAGGGAGTGAGTCAATGTCATGTGCATATGTGTGTTTGTGTGCATGTGTGTGCAGGTATAAAGACTTGTGGAGGCCCCGGGCAAGGGGGGGAGGGAGGAGGATGTAAAAGAATCCTGATGATTATAAATGGGCATCTTTTCTTTTTCCAGCATAAAGGGACAGGGTCTCTTAAGGAAAAGATAAAGAAAACTAAATGTGTTGGCAAGGACACGGGTTTTCATATATGTAATCCTTTTGAGGAGTATTGTCCCATTTCCACAGGTGAGTTGACTAAGGCTAGTTAACCTGATGTGAGTTGAGTGGTGAGAGGCATTGTTGGGATCTGAATTCTGGTCTTTGACACCAGTAGACATCCTGTGCCTCACTGGGCTTCTCTGATGGCTCCTTCTTGGAGTCCCATCCCAGGGAATACGTACCCTGGTGGCTTAGTAACTGCAGCTCTGGAGGTAATTCACTTTGCCTTCCTAGGCCTCCATGTCCTCATCTGTAAGAGGAGGCAGACAAATTAGGTGAGCTCAAAGAGTCCTTCTGGATCAAACATTCTGTTTGTGAAGCCTGAAGGATTTCCAGGATGGGGATAACTAGATTCTAGAATAAGCTAGATGTGGGGGAAAGTACCTTTTCATCAGAGCCAGACACATATGAGGGCATTTAGTTTAAAAGCAGACTTGGAATTATACCCTAATCTGTACTTTCTTCAATAGCAGGTCTATTGTTTTTAGAGAGAAATGTAATGTCTGGCGCATAAAATGCTCAGCAATTACTGGACACATGAATGAAGAGTGACTTGACCCCATGCTCAGTTGGTTGTGCATTGCATGTCGGGGAAAGTGAGGGAGCTGTGTGCAGGGGAACATTTGTACACAGAATTTAAAAGTTATTTATCGCCAGGGCCACCTGGTGAAGATTGGATTTTTTTTTTTTAAAGCAAATAACTAAAGGTCCAGTTTCAGTGGGTTGGCTAAAATGACTAACTTTGATGTAGTTACTTTCTAGACATAGATATACAGCTCAATACTGGCTGTTTGGTGGAAGAGAAGAAAAGTGAATCTTTGAAATCATTGCCTGTTCATGTTTGCTACAAAGGGGAAGACCCAGAGTAGGTGATCTTTGGTATCTGAGGAGCTTGTTAATCAGTCTTCAGATGCATACTGGAAGGTGTTGAGCCCAGCAATGAGGGGAGCATGGAATTGCATGAACAGAACTTTAGGGGTGAGGTCCTGTGTTTCATCTAAAATGTTTACTATTCATTGCTAACTTTACCTTCAGCAACTTCTGTTACCACCATATAAACTTTGAGCAAGTGATTTCAATGGAAATTTAAAAGGTGGCATCTGGGTTAATGTAGGACAGGGCTAAGAGGAAAGTGAGATGGATGGTTTAGCAAGGACCAAGAGTGGCTGGTCTATGTTGAAGTCCCCTGGCAGTCCACAGAAGTCTAGGGGCAACCTTGAATAACCTTGGAAAACCTCTGACCTACCTTGATATGGGAGCCAGTTTTATTTAAATTTCAGAAGGCAGTGTGACCTCAGCTGAAATCTGTGCAGTCTGGTTATGACAATCTTGCACATAAGGGGCATTGCAAAGGCAAGGACTTCATTCTCAAACGATGAGGAGACAGGGGCATTTGGATTAGGAAGCACAATAAAAGCAGGGCCGAGTACACATGGTTGCTTTATTTCAGCACTCAGTGGGAAACCACTGGTGCCAAGGGATATGAATATTTAACATTTTCCCAAGGAATCAGTCAATCTGTTAGTTTTATCCTTCGCATATAACAAGATGTAGATGATAAGCAAGTGAAATACACTGAGGGCAATTCAAGGTCACTGGATCCAATGAGTTATGAAAAAGAACGAAATGAGAGAAACAGCACAGGATCGGAGACTACTTAGAAAAATACACTAACAATAAAAGTAACTGACAACAAACATGTCAGAACTAAAAATTTCTCATTTTTCAAAAACTTTCTAATAATGAATAAATAAAAAGAGACGGTAGGGAATGAGTTTGGATTTTTTTTGCAGGCAAATTATTCTTCCCTCAATTCAAAAATGCTAATATTTTTATATGATAGCCCTTTTTGGCACTTTTGGGGCTGCTTTGAGTTGGAGGGCATTGATACCCTGTTGCTCTGCCACCTCTTGAGAAATTCGCAGTCACAGCGAAGCTAACTGGGTGTTGTTACTGGGCTGATCAGTAGATACAGTTTAAGTCTTTAAACTTAAAGAAAGTGCATGCCTTCTTCTCTCTCACTTGCCAGTTCTCTGCTTTGTTGAGCCTCTAGTCACTTACTAAGCCAGTCTTCATTCAAATGACTGTGGATTCTTTCTTCTAGGACTGGCTATGATCATAATACGACATAACACTTATTCAGTGGGGCTGGGACTAGAGGAAGATTAACTAAGTTAATGGAAGGTAACAATGGGTTTTCAGCAAACCCATGTCTGGTTAATCACGTTTCAGTGGGAACTCTATAGTTTTCTAAAGTATTATAATTAGAGAGTTTATGTGATATTACATGATGTCTCTCACCAAGAAACTCAAAGCAATATTATTGAGTAATTATGAAAGGCATAGGAAATAGATAAATATTATACAACTAGTTGTGGAAACAGGTACACATTCTAAAGTCCAAACTGAAACTGTTATCTGTCACCTTCAAACCTTTTTCTTTTGTATCTATAGTTCATGAATAATATTATCATCTATCCAGAAATGCAGCAGTTATATTTTCATTACTATGTCCCCAGTCCCCTTCATCATATCAGTCACAAGATCCCTTCTGTTTGACCAGCTACTTGTGTCTAGAAGTAGCATCTTTCCCTCCACCCCCATTCTCTGTCCCAATCAAGCCCTCTTCCCATCTGATAACTGGTCTCCCAGCTTCTGATCTCAGCAGCCTCCAGCGCAAAGTTGAAGTGCCTCAGTCTGAAGTATATTTGCAAATGTTGCCTGTGTCACCCACCTATAAGGCTGAGGGCTCCAGGGGGGTGGGGGAGTCCTCTGATTCACCTTTGTTTTACCAACACATAGTATAGAGCCTCGTGGATCAGCCGCAAGTAAATCCAAATGCTATTCATCCACCCCACTCATCCACTACCCATCCTTTCATTATATGGGGTGTCCGTAAAGTGCGTGTACAATTTTAAAGTATGGCCACCCTGTGTATTTAGTTAGGGCCTATACTATGTGCAGATACACTTGTAGGTTAATGAGAATAGGGCAGTGAATAAAACAGATATTGCTGTTCTTAGATATGCTGTTTCTTACACCAATGCATACATCTAAATCTTCATAAAGAAATTTTATAAATGTATGGAGTCAAATATATCAGTTTTCCTCTATGATTTGTGCTTGTGTGCACTGTTGAGACATCTATCCATTCTAAACCATAATAAAAATCTCCCGTAACACAATTTTAATTAAGAACTCAGGCTTGGAATGAAACTAATTGAGTTCAAATCTCATCTATGCCTCTAAAAGCTGGGCAACTTAGTTAACTATTCTGTGCTTCAGTTTGATCATGTGCACAATGGAAATAATAAGAGTATTTAACTCATAGTATTGTTTTGAAGATTTCATGAGCTAAAACAATTTATGTAGAATGGAGCCTTTGAAATAGTTTGTATTATTGTAGCTATTCAATTATGTCTGTTCTTCACAATTATCTCTCTAAGCCATCTGAAATTTATTTTCATTTATGGTGTAAGTTTTCATATGGAAAACCAGTTGTTGCCAGACTCCTGTTTAAAGTTTTTCAATGGCTTCTCTTTGCAACTAAACCACAGTACAATTCCCTGTTTAACCTTCTCTGCTCTATGGTATCTGGCTCCTGTCCTTCAGATCTCCCCTTTCCTCACTCTCCATTGCTGTGGCACAGGCACTCTGTCCTCCTGTGTGGCCCGAGAACATGCCAGCATTTTTCCCCACGTAGCACCTTTGAACTTGCTATTTTCTCTTCCCGGAATATTTTGCTCCCTCTTTTCTCGGGCTGCCCCAGGTCATTCAGGCCTTCCCCAACTCACCCCGTAGAAACAGTATCATTCTTTCTTCCCTATCCAAACCAAGGTGCTATTTTATTATTGTTTTATTATATCTTGTTTTCTTTATCACACTTAGGATATGAATTTTGCTTTGATACATTATTTTTCTTCCCCCACTAGAATGGGAGCTTCGTTGGAACAGAACCCCTAGCCTGTTTTATTTACTACTGTGCGCTCAGAATCTAGAACAGTGCCTGGGAAATAGTAGGTAATTACTTTAGTGAGCAGTCTGTCCTTTCCTCCTGACCCATGCAGGCTTGCTTTTTTAAGTGGATGATTCAGGCGATAGTATGGAAGGTGGATCTGAGGTGCTGCAGTGATATTTATGATGTGGGCTTGCTAGGCAACAATGGTGGATAGGGAGGTGTCTGGGAAACCTGGCAGGTGGACCCTGCAGGGGTTTCTGTAGACTTGTGTGAGATCAAGGTTTTCCTGGCTCAGTGTCCTGCACTGGCCATGCTCCATGAGGGGAATTGCTTTGACTGGTTTATCCTTTCTGTCTCACATCAAATGTAACTTGCTCACAGAGGCTTTTCTGGACCCCTCTATGTAAACCAGCTCCCCAGAAACTTGATAAGGTGAGATACTGAATACGCTGGGAATTTAGAGGTGCATATCAAACATTTAAAGGTAGATTCTAAGGCCATTAGAAGGAGCTGCAACAAGGCAGGAGCTTGGCCTTTCTTCTTCACTCTCTCTCAGCACCTGGCACATAGTGAGCGCTCAGTAAATGTTTATGGAATGAATTGATACACAGTTTTGTGTGGTTTCTTCTGTTTTTCTGTTAACTTGTTTTTCTACTTTGATGTTGCCATGATTTATCTTTTTCCTCTGGGTCTGAGCATGTAAAGCTGTTTGCTTTGAAGACACTCTGCCAGGTTGCAGGGCTGCCTATCTCCATGTCAGATGTCTGCTTTCCTCCCCCTGCTGCCCCTTCTTGGACTGCTTTGACTTGGAGGATGTCCCTACCTAGTTACCCTGCCATCTCATCATAAATTCAGTCACAGAGAACTTGTGGTTGGGGAAGAGCTTCAGTATGAAATCCTGAGACTTGATAAACATTAGTCCAAAGCAGACTCCCAGGACTATGGGTGACAGAGAGATGGGAGAATTCCAACTGAACAGTGCACATATTCAGCACTTGCTATGGGTAGGAAACTGCTACAGGGGACACCTGAAAGCTAAATGTGCCCCAAAGGTCAAGTGTGCAGCTGGGAAAGATGATTCCACGTCAGAAAGATCACGTCTTGAGATGATATCAAGACTTATAGATGGAGACATCTTGGAAACATATGTGATGCCTGGTAGACACTTAGTTTTGGAGCACCTGGAGTCCAGCCTTGAGATTTTAGGAATTATCTAGAATGACAGTAAATATTCAGAATGGTGTCCTTAAAGGTACAGTAAGGCCCTGAATCATTCTTGTTTTTTTTTGAGACAGAGTTTCACTCTATCTCCCTGGGTAGAGTGCCATGGCTTCATCATAGCTCACAGCAACCTCAAACTCTTAGGCTTAACAGGCTCTTTTGCCTCAGCCTCCTGAGTAGGCACCACCATGATGCTGGGCTAATTTTTCTATTTTTAGTAGAGACCAGGGTCTTGCTCTTGCTCAGGCTGGTCAGGAACTGAGCTCTAGGGATCCACCCGCCTTGGCCTCCCAGAGTGCTGGGATTACAGTGACAAAAAAATGAGTGGCGTATGTTTGGCTTACCTTAAACGGGGTATCAGGATTCTCCACTCCCCTTATGGAACACTTGCTAAATGTCTCCTATATCCTAGAATTGGCAGTGCTCCTCTGACAAAATTGTAATCTGTGCCATTTCACAAGTGGCAGAGAACCTACCAAATTGAGCTCTGGGGCTTCAATTTCCCTAGGTAGCCCAGGTGAGAAACCTGGGCCTTTGATCCAAAGACTCAGAACAAACATTTCTTAGTTCTGAGCCTTCACTCACAGAATGGAGTTGTGCTAACAGCTCTGGCAAGGAGAGGAAGTTCTCCCCATGTGGTGAGAAATGAAGCCAGGGTTTGGGACCAAGATGGCCAGGCTCTTCCCCACACCTGCTCCATCATGATTTTCCATCATGTGCAAGAGGACAAAGTCCTAGAGTGAGCCGAGACCCTTTGGCATTTGTTGAGGTGGTGTGCACTCTGCGGGGAGTCTCTGCTCCCTCCTCTGCCTCCTCCACCCTTCAGTACTCCCAGCAGCCTCTCAGGTTTGCAGGGCCCACCATGACAGTGAAGGGTGGTTTGGGCTCAAAACTACAGTAGGTAGCAAGCTCCTTAAATTGTAAACAGTCTTGGAAGTAGGGGTGAATATTAGCCCACCATGTCGGAAGGAGTTGATTAGAAATAAACAAGTTAGTTCCCTGGAGAAATAGGGAACATGGCGTTTATAATTGCACAGATGGAGAGAGGCAGAAGGAGAAAGCTTAGAAAAGTCTCAGAAAGCAAGGCTGGGTTGGGTGGCGGATCTTATAAGAGGCCATCTGTGGGTTTTGGGGTGTCCTGGAATTAAGGGGGCACAGGCAAAAAGGAGACAGGAACGTGCCAAAGGAAATCTTCACTCCCTTTTCTGCCCCAAGGCCAGTTGTAGTAAAATGAGGAAGGGGGCAGTCAGGGTCAGATGCTGATGTCTGGGGTGCACCTCCTTCAGACAACCAGCAGATGGGTTTTCCTCATGGTCTGGGGCATTATTTGCTCTCGGGTTGCAAATCTTCTTAGGAATGCCCAGAAACCCAGGCTTGTCCTGGGCAATACTCTGTCAGCATGAACAGAGTATTCAGCATTTGCCTGGTACCTTGCCCCAAACCTCATTCAGTCCCCAAGACAACTCTGTTAATAGGCTCAGTACTGTTACTCCCCATTTCCTAATGCGGAAACAGGGACACAGAGAAGTCCAGCAGTTTCCTCAAAGTCATCACGGCGCTGAGCGTCCAACCCAGGTCCTTTTCTGTGGAGTGTCTGATCCTAACCTCTACACTCTTCCGTCTGATCTTCAGGTGTGTCCCCCTTCCTGTTACGGTGGTTGAGTTGACTACTGGAATCCCAAAACCCTTATTCTGCACCAAGGATATATAAATTAGCTATTGTTGACCTTTGCAAATACCAAATGAATCTTAACAAGCTTTTATATAAAACTGACCTTTATTATAATTAAGAAAAGAACAAAGACAATTTGGTAAGTGCCTTTAATTACAACGTACCTGCTATTTACATGTCACTATATTTTTATTTACAGCTTGAATAAGGTTTATTACATGTAAACTATAAGATATTACAAGTTAAACTCCAGCCTTTTCTGAATATTTAGAATCAAAATACTACTGGCAGAAACACACAGAAAACAATACCATTTCAGTTCCATAGGTACCATTATAGGAGGAATTATGAAGATCTGGCCACAGAAGAGAATTGGAAGTACCCATCAAATTGAAACTTATTCTTAACGTGACTGACAGTATTGCTCTCATTTAAATCCTAAACATAAATTAATAATTGAATCATTAAAAAAACAGAACTTCAATTTATATAGCACCTTTCTTCCAAAGAGTTCAAAGCATTTGTACTTATCTATATTATCTCATTTGTCCCCATAACAGCTCTATGAGGTAGGCAATGGTTGGTATCATTATCCCCATTTTGTGTATGGAGAAACTGAGGCACAGAGAAGTTAAATCATTTGCTCAAGGTCACACAGTGAAGTCACTGCTGGAACAGGGATCACAGCCCTGTGCTCTTGTCTCCAACAACGATTCACTTTAAATTGTCCCATTTGAGAATTTGACAACTCAACTTTTCCAAGAAATAAGAAAAATGTGCATTTTTTTCTCCCATAAAAATTGTTGCAAAATACTATAGGCAAGAAACAAACACTCTGGGGTAGATGGTTGACCGAAAATAGACTCTTCTAGAAAGAGCTATGGAAGGTTTTTTGTTTTGCTTTTTTAATATGAGAAGTTTCTTTTTCTAGTTAAAACAAAGTTAGAAGTCTTTGAAAGAAACATATTTGAAAGGATTTGTCTAGTCACCTGCAAGTGATAATAGCTTTAGTAGCCATATTATGTTATCCAAACCTATCCTAGGTTTATTCCTGAGTTTAAAAAGAAGAAAATCTAGTTAAATCATTGAGATAATTTTTCTCATTTGTACACATTTACTGTTTTCTCCCTGAGATTCAGAGTGGTCAATAGGAGTTGGGATATTTTCCAGAGTGACACACAAGAGCAGGAAATCTTGCCTGTGTCACTTAGTCCAAATTTTGCTTCTCACCTCCATCCCCTCTCCTGGTCCAGAGTCAAATATGTTAGTTGGCACTCAAAAAAAAAAAAAAAGATGAAAATTAAAAAAAAAATTGTCAAGATCTGAAGAAATGCTCACAAATGTTTGTTGATTTGAATGCAAAATTCAGCTTTTCTGAAGCTTTTGCACATTCTCTCCAAGAGACAAAGATCACTGTGGCCACTGGCACCTTCCAGGACATTGTTGGGCAGTCGGGGAGCAGCACACAGGTTCCAGGAAAAACAAGAGAAGGCTATACCCAAAAATAAGCTTAACCAAAGCAAGCAAGCGAGTTTAAGGGATGGGTCAGGAATGTCAGTCACATCAGTTTCACTTGTGGGTTTTCTATTAAAAATACATAGAAACATGTCAAAGGAATGTCTGATATCCTTTACGGACACTCAGGCGTTTGGTTTCAGGGTCTTCCCTAGGGAAGGACATGTCTTTTAGGGAAGGCTCCATCACCTAAAGGGGGAGATAAAGGTCAAAAAAAAAAAATAAGCTTAAGGAAAGAACAAGGAATAGTTTGTTTTAAACTCCTGGTTTCCAGCTTAAGTTAAAAAAAAAAAACAACAAACAAAATCGAACCAGGACATTACAACAAGATAGTTCTGAATAAAGGCTCAGGGACCAAGACTGACTTCTTAGCTTTAACTATGTCCTACTTAGGGCAGCTAACTGCTATACTAGGTGGACTTTAATAAACTAACTGTATAAAGAGAAGAAATAGTTATCTGGTTAATTAAAAACATTATACTCTAGAATATTCACTCAAATAATTAACTATGATGCCCTATAGTGAAATTTAAAATGTTGAAACCAGGCCAGGTGTGGTGGCTCACACCTGTAATCCTAGCACTCTGGGAGACCAATGCAGGTGGATCCTTTGAGCTCAGGAGTGTGAGACCAGCCTAAGCAAGAGTGAGACCCTATCTCTACTAAAAATAGAAAAACTAGCTGGGCCTTGTGGTGGGCGCCTGTAGTCCCAGGTATTCAGGAGGCTGAGGCAGGACGATTGCTTGAGCCCAAGAGTTTGAGGTTGCTGTGAGCTAGAAAGCCATGGTACTCTACCCAGGACAACAGAGCGAGACTCTGTCTCAAAAAAAAAAAAAAAAATTAAAGAAATGGAAACCAAACATATCTTGGTTCCTTAAGTATGTAGAAAACAAGAACCACTGTTTCACCCATTCACCTGTCCTACAACTTACTTGGCTTCTCACTCCAAAAAGCAGACATATTACCTACACACAGCCAAGTTGTTCTCACTATGTGATCACTTCACACTTTGTATGCTTAAGTGTTCTTGGTTTTCTTGAGACCTGGGAGACTAGAGCAAAGTAGTTACAACTACTAACACAATGCATAAGCACTAATTCCCCAGACCAGGGGTCCTCAGCCTTTTTAAACAGGGGGCCAGTTTACTGTCCCTCAGACCATTGGAGGGCCGGACTGTGGCCCGGGGACGAGTCGGCTGCTAAGCAGGACAGGCAGTGGCGGCAAAAACAACTGGTGGGCTGGAAACATGTCCGAGGCGGGCTGCATGTGGCCTGCAGGCCGTAGTTTGAGGACGCCTGCCTTGGGCAAAGAGGGTGCCATAGTTACATGGCTAAGACATTTTATATTTGTTTTACTTGTTTTACTTTAAAAATAATTCATTCTTACAAGAAAGATATTTTTTCCTTCAAATTCATCTACTTCCTTGTACTTTGCTTGTAACCCTTGGTCGCTATTATACCTTAAACATGCTGAGGCTGTTTCTTACCCAGGACTTGAGGAGACACAGGCCAGTCTTAAAACGTTATGGGGGATAGGATGTGGTTAGAGCATGGGGTTAATATTTCTGCATTTGTGAGCTTGATTTCTCTGCAGAATTTTTTAAAAGTTCTATTCTGTGGCATCTTAATGACAACTATTGTCATGAAAGACATGAGCAAGAGTGTGTATATGGTTTGGCAAACTCTTTACAAATACCACCAGCGTCTGCTTCCTTCTGTGGATCTGTGGCCTCTGCTTGGCAGCCTGGGAAGCAGGAAGATGTGAGCTGGGCAAAGCTGTCTGCTCACCCAGCCGCCATGAGGCCTGATGGCAGGCTTTAATTATTGGAGAATTGTGACCTGTACTGGAAAAGATATAATGGGAAGTCCTCTGAATGGCTGACACAGAGTGGCTGGGATGGGCAGGAGACCCCAAGGTGGTGCTGTGCAGTGACAGGCCATGTGTGCACAAATAGCCAAAATAAGGCATGAAGAAATAGTGACTTATACCTTTATTCTTTAGCCTTCTTTTTTTTTTTTTTGCAGTTTTGGCTGAGGCTGGGTTTGAACCCACCACCTCTGGCATATGGGGCTGGCACCCTACTCCTTTGAGCCACAGGTACCACCCTTTATTTTTTATGTTATTATTATTTTTTGAGACAGCACCTTAAGCTCTCACCCTGGGTAGAGTGTCACAGCATCACAGCTCACAGCATCCTCCAACTCCTGGGCTCAAGTGATTCTCCTGGCTCTGCCTCCCAAGTAGCTGGGATTACAGGTGCCTGCCACAATGCCCGGCTATTTTTTGGTTATTCTTTAAACTTCTTAAAAGGACTAGAGTCAGGAAGAGAAAAAAAAAATTTAAGATGTTTAAGCCAGAGAGAGCTATTTTTGGACTTAAAATTAATGTTTAAACATTCTCAATATTAAAAACAACTTTTCTACTTTTTTTAATTGTTGGGGATTCATTGAGGGTACAAGAAACCAGGTTACACTGATTGCATTTGTTAGGTATAGTCCCTCTTATAATTGTGTCTTGCCCCCAAAAGGTGTGACACACACCAAGACTCTCACCCCTTTCCTACTTTTTTGAATTGGACATTTTGCTTTGTAATACGAAGATCTTTCAAGACAATGAGCAAAAATGCCACTAAGTGCTATGAATTCTTTAAAAAATATTTTTCAGTAAGGGCAGTGCTTTAGGACAGATCAGTCCCACATAACAGACAATGTGTCAGTTTTGGGGTAACTATTTTTATGAGGAAAAAATGCATGAACAATAAAATGCCAATTCCTACTGATAACAGATTTTTGTTTGTTTAGCTATGTTTCAAACTTCCCCAAGAAAACATGAGGCATGTTAATATAACACAATTATTTAAAAGGTAACATTCAAACATTTTACTGTTTACTGTTTACTGTTACCAATTCAACATACAGAAGTCTTAAGAATGACAATTCTCAATCTTTGTCATGTACCATGGCAGGTGGCATGAGACCACCACGGAGCATTTTTGAAAAATATCCATAGTATATAAGTGACAAGCAAAGAAACATCTTTCTGCACTAAGCTAAATGACTAGCAAAGTGAACACTTTTAAAAATATGCCTTTTTAACAAAACTTGTATTTATTTCACCTGATCACAGGAATTTGAAATTCTATTTCTCAAATAAAAGAAGAACTTGGAAAAATAACAAAATGCTTCTTAAATATTTGAGACTGGATGTAAACACAGATGTTAAAATGAGGCGTAGGATAAAAAAAAAAAAGACATGAATGTTCTCTTCTGGACCATGATTTCTAAAATTTAGTAATTCCAGATAAAGACTCTAATTTATCCTCGTGTCTGGACTGACCTCCTTTAGGCAAACACTTTTAGTCTAAGTGTGCTCAACTTGTCTAATGCCACTGTCAGGAATAGTATATTTTTTAGAAGACATAATATAGAGCAAGAAAATACTACTAAAGAATAAGAAACTTAGATTTCACTGCCAGTTAAGTTGTATTTGATGTTAGAGACCCATGTTCCTATTTCCACACCAGTCACTTATTAACACCAAACAGTACACTTTAATTTTTCCTAATTCCACAGTACAATAAACCTGTCGAGATTTCCAGGAAATAACCATCAGTACCTACTGTGCTTCTGCAGTACAGCTAAGCCAGCGGGTACCAGAAATGGACCCTCTCAGAAGGGCATTGCTAGATTACATGGACTCAAGTACTAACTATTGCAAGGAGCACTGATGAAACCTGTCCTTTGCTCATTTGCAAAGTCCTCATTCGGTCTTCAATTCTGTAATTACAGCCATGCCATCATCTCCGAACAATATTTTGCTCATCCTTTTACATCACTGCCTGTTGCTGCTTCAATAATTTACAAAACTGTGGTTTTTAAAGGGAATGAAACAGGATGGCCCTATGTGGTAACTGGCTTCTGCAGCTGCCACCTGGTGGGTCACCTTGACCTTGTCTTGGCTCTACTCTGGCTCACAGAAGTTATTATCTTGTTCCTTTAGGTCAAATCACTTCTCACACACTTCCCTGAGAAGGACACCTTTTTATATTTCCTCCTCTCAGGTTGGGAGTAGAGAGTCACGTGTATCACAAAACTGTCTGAAAATACCACTGTTTTTCAGTCAAGAGAATTATGGACACAATTGAAAATGTGAATGAATTAATTACAAAAATTAAATGAGGGCAACTTAAGAAGGCTTTCTTATATTGGAGAACTATTGGAGAAGTCTTTCTTATTCTGTTTTTCTAACAAAAGCTCATCACACGAGTAGGGTAAACATTCAAAACATGTAACAGAACATATCCTAGTCAATTAAGCACCAGAGTTGTGACACAGCCAACAATACACATATACACACATGTATATGTATATATGCATATGTATGTGTGCATATATATACACACACATATGTAAATATATATATATATATATATATATAGTTTATGATAGGTTAAAGTAAGTAAATGCTCTAATTGGCAAAATAAAAATCAAGAGAAATAGTTATAGCGACATTCTGTGGTTAAATTTGATTTCTTTGTGTTAACTACTTATTGTTAATTTAGCATACAATTAGAATTACCTCTGGGATTGGCAGGGCAGATAAATCAGTAATTAGCCTTCTTCCCACAAACACTAGTGATAGCTTCAAAAGCTTTAACAGACCTAATGATGTAATTTAATTTAGACAGAAAGAAAAGTGTAAGTAGCCAATATACTTGCAAAAATTATTTTCTTCTAGAATTCAAGATCTCAAATATTTCACATAATCTAGTTATACTTTCCTGCAAACTATATTTTGAAGTATTAAAGGTGGCATAAAAATACTTCTAAGCTTATACAAGATCTGAATAAAAACAAAGATTCCAGTTTCAACAAGACAGATTTATAATTCAAAAAAATTTTCCTAAAATTTATCTTTTTATATAATTTCATATAACCTAGGTTACTGTAATTGGATATGTAATATGGATGTCAAAGTTGAAGTTTAAATATATAGTAAATTCTTTTTTTAATAATTACTTTTTAATACATTTAAACTGTGTAGCATCTAGCTCAAGGTAAAACTTTTTCAAAGTCATGGGCTGTTGTTCAACTCAAAAGATTCAACCATAAACTTTGAATAAGCAAATGTGATAAAATTTATTAAAAACTGCAGCATGAGGTCAAACGGTAACGATGCATCAATATATATACTCCAGGAAAGTCTCCAAGCTCCAAAGAGCAGAATCTTCTTCCTGAAGTTCACCCCACTCCCCCTACCCTCATGGACTGTGCTATCATGTGTTTTTATTTAGGGTTTTTGCAGGAGGGCCTTATCATTCCTTTGAAGAATACTTAAAATATTTCATATGACAACTTATTCTTACCAACGGATTTCCAAATTAAAAGAGACATTCAGTGACTACTTTCTGACTATATCATATGGCCTATGTTTGAAAACCTGTAGAGAAAATTCTGATACTGAAATTTCAAGATGACGTGATTATTTATAATGACCTTTTCTCAGCAGAAAAGGTTTTATACTTTGGATATCATACCTACTTCCCTGGTGATAAATAAGACAGGAAATGCAATACAATTTTTGAGCTGTAAGGTGCCTATAGAGGATTTATTGGAGCATGTACAATGCTCGGTGTGCAACATGACACGGCTATTACCATGCACCCAACTGAGTAGAGGAACTCTGCGATGGCATCTGTTGCTGGGTGAAAGTCATTAATACAAAGTGGTGGGAACCACCAGGCAAAGCAGTGCTCCTGAAAGACAGAAACTCAGAGAAGTACCTTGCACTTTCCCTACAAACTTCTCTGTTATCTAAGAGAATTCTGCCATTATCTTCTGATCAACCATGACTGTGCTTAGGCACGTGGTGTCTTCATGGGCGAGACCAGATCAAAAAATAATGAACACCAACCAGTTCGCCCCAACATCGCTCACTTTACAAAATTACAGACATGCAATACAGAGCAGTCACAAAATCAAGCTGTGAACACTGGCGTGGAAAAGCATGCCCGTGAGCTGGGCTCCACCATTTTCAAGATGTTCAATCTTCCCAACTGCATCCTTTGTCATAAAGAGGGAAAACAGCACGCTTATTAAATCTGAAAAGTCACTGATGTCACAGTGGGATGGAATAATTGCCTCATTTTTTCTGTATCAGTGTAGGCAAAGCTGCATTTCCATAGCCCACACTTCATAATAGTGCTTCAACCGGGCGCCTTTTAAAATGAAAAGTGAACAAGTTTTCCGATGTTGGCTTTATAAGATCTAAAGAGATGATTAAATTCAAAGCAGGCTGAGCTCTTAATCTTAAAATTGGTTATCTCAGCCACCAATTTTTGTAAAATAATGGGAAAAAATTCCAATAGGCAATTTGCATTTGGCAAGCAAGCACCAGACTGCAGAACTCATCACTGTTTTCTTAAAAAATGTAATTAAACCTTAATGGAGTCATGATACTTTAATGAGGTTCATACTTCACAGTCACTTCTCATCATATTTTGTTCTTTGTTCATTTTTACTATTTCATATATTTCAATATCACTCACTGCAAATCACTGAAAATGATGATTTATGTCTACTCCCTTTATTTCTCCAGCAGTCTAAGGGATTTGGACCAGGAGCTCCGAGTACCATTTGAAAAGGTGAGTCTTTAAAAATCTTCAATGTTTCAAATACTTGGTTAGAAAAAAGATAACAACGACTTGTACTTATCTAGCTAGATGTGCTTTATGATGTCTTTTCAAAATGAGAGTATAAATCATTGTACATAAAAATCAAAATAGTTCATACACATTGTTTTCTGGCACTTTTAAGAAATTAGGCAATAAACAGAAACCCTCTTATAAATTTAATATAACAAAAATAAATGTTTACATTTTAATCTTAGATAGATTACCTTGGGGTAGCAGTTAACTTATAAGACTGTTGGTGCGGGGAGCAGAGATCACCAGAAACACACATTCATGCCCACAGCCCTTCAGAGATGGAAGCATGTCTGCCGTCCAAGTATGTGGTCTGTGTCCCAACATAAAGATTAAGGCTCGTGTTTTGGAGGAATGAGCTCTGGGCTTAAACAAGTATAGAAGTACCACAATATTCATTGAAAATACTGAAAAGGCTCTGACGAGTTTCCAAACACTGGGGTAACAACGTTTTGACTAGAAAAATAAAGTAAAGCATCTAAAACTGACTTCAAGTACTTTGGGGAGAGGCTGCTGATGCAGACTGCCAAAAAATAAGAAGGACGGAAGCCGAGGAGACTCAAGGAGGTCCCTCCTTAATCCCGTTCACCTGGGGGTGACACTCCCAGGTGCTGACAAGTGGCTCTGTGAGGACGGCGTGTGCACAGTAACCAGCAAGGTCGCTCACCATCCTGAAACTTCTGGGTGGGACCCAAAGGCCAAACTTCCTGGGAGGATTTCCTTGGAATGAACCATAGAAATACAAAAATTTCCAGAGGGAAAAGCCGTACATTTTAAAGTCAGTAGCAGACAGAGCAAAGGGAAGAGAGGAAGAGAAACCTGGCTCTTCCCAACGGCAGTATTTCAGGCCGGGGGAGGTGCTGGGCTCGGAGAGCGCAGTCTTTACAGCTGGGCTTGCCTTGGTGATGGGATGGGACCACGGACCGTGGGGGCCTTCTGAGAAGGGCGAAGGTGCGGACGGGAGATGTGCTTGGGTGTGCCTGTCCCCCCCAGCGGCCTCCACCTGGTGGGCAGGCGGGCACTCAGGTGCAGCAGGTCCCTGCCTCAGTCTCAGAAATTGAAATCCTGGGGAAAGGGCCACAGCATCTCCAACAGTCTTCAGGTGCCTAAAGCAGCATGTGAAGAACAGGTTTGTGTCCTGTCTCTGCCACAGAAGACATGTCCCCGGGTGCTGGTTGCAGGCCATCCGGGCTGCTAGAGCCTGGTGACATCTCTACTCTGCTGCAAGTCACTGATGCTCTCGTAGTCGTTCTCCTTTGGGCCGAGGCCATGGTGGCCGCTGGTCCCCAGGGGGGGCTTTTCTTCCTCTCGGTGTAGAGTGTGGATTGCTTCATAATCCGGCTCGGGCTCCTGGCTGGGTCTGCCTGCTGGTGGAAGTGCACTGCTGGGAGGGTTTTCAAAGTCTTTAACGGTAGCATAGAGATCATTACAGGAGGAGGGTGACCTCTGAGGGGCCCCCTGGATGGAGGTGTAGGTGGACTCTGGTGCTTTAAGCAACTGTCCGGGTTTATTCACGGATGAGTACATGGCTGAGATCTAGGAAGCAAAGGGACAATGCATAAGCAAGCTCCCAGCTGGGCCTGTCCCCCACCACTTTTTTGACAAGCGACATACTTAGCACTGGTGGGCATGTGTGTGTATGTGCCCCTTTAAGATCTGTCCTTCACGAGCTGTACTAATTCTGGAGGACCTCACTAGAGAATAATTATGTACATTATGTTCAGCTGAGTAAGCACATCAGTCACAGCCCCTTCATTCCGTGGAAACCAAGCTCTCCCAGGTCTGCTGCCGAGTCTGAGGAGCAGGTCCTGACGCCCGGGGCCTCCCGCCACATCACGTTTTATTTCCTTTCTACATAAAAGATGGTATTTCACCTGAAAAAGGCTCCACTGCTTTACAATAAAGGGCAGAAAACATGTTATTTTACCAGTGATTCTCAAACTGAGGGCTTTGAACCAGCAGCAGTGGGATCTGGGAATCTACCAGAAGGGTAGATTCGTAGGCTCTGTCACAGCGCCACTGAGTGAGAACCTCTGGGACAGGCCTGGCTCCAGGCGCTGACTCTGATGTCCGCCGCAGGGCGAGGCCCACTGGTGTGGACTCTTCACGCTGTCTGCACCAAGCTGGTCTGAGGGGCAGCGGCTGCACTCTGGCTGGCAGTATGCACGCATCTGCAACAGCGCTGTTTCTCATCATTTTTTTTGACTTAGTTGCATGTTATTGGTTAAAGAGACATTTACAGCCTGACCTTAGTTCTCTTCAGCAGGAAAATTCATTTCTTACCTGCAGCCAGCCAACTCAGAAATGAAATGTGGAGGTAACTTATGGGATATTTCTTCCTATGGTAAGAGCAAGAAGTTTTCCAAGTACACCTTCCCAGTCTCACTAGTAAATTTCTATAATTCTAATATGAAGAGGGACTTAATTCTTTAGTAATGACAGATTAAATGCGCTTATTAAGAAAATTTGGGGGAAACACTATTTTATGGTGATAAATCGTGGGCTGGAAATAAGTAAAAACATCCTTCATTACAAGTATTTATTTTTTAACATATGTGATTGATTCATTCAAACACCAAAGAAATAAGTCCCCGTGCTCCCTGACAGATGCTCAGCTTCCAACGCTGGGGGGCATTTTTCCTGTGTTTGCTTTTCTTACAAAGTGCAGGAGAGGTTTCCAGATGGCCTCCGAAGCTTCCTGGGAGAGGCCTGCTGCATGCTAACTGGTCATCTCCATGGGGGCTTGCCACTGCTGCTGGGGTCTCAGATTTGCTAGGCCTTGACCATCCTAGGGTTTACAGTCACTGAAATGGTCTTTGGGAAACTCGTCCATGTTGATCTGAACATTTTAATGACTATTAAATTAACATTCTCACCTTAGAGCTTTTAATGAAAAAATTGCTTTGAAATAGGATTATTGTTTCTTTGAGCTTAGGAAGAATAAAAAAAATCCACCTTACCATAGGTGTAAACATAGGGGATTTATTCTCTAACTCAGGGGTCCTCAAACTTTTTAAACAGGGGGCCAGTTCACTGTCCCTCAGACCATTGGAGGGCTGGACTGTGGGCCCCGGGATGAGTCAGCTGCTAAGCAGGACAGGCAGTGGTGCCCAAAACACCCAGCAGGCCGGATAAATGTCCTAGGCGGGCTGCATGTGGCCCACAGGCCATAGTTTGAGGACGTCTGCCTAGTAATCTAAGCCCAAAGTATAGACTGATTATAAAGCAGTAAACCGTGAGTGACAGGGTAACATGAAGGATAAGTGTGCCGTGACGTAGACTGTAATGAAGGCAGTCATCCCCTCACTGTGAGTCCCTCTCCTCAGCTTCCTTCCCCACGCTTCCTGCATTAATGTCCCTTGCTCTCTGTAAGAGTTCTTGGGTCCTCTTAGACTCTTTACTGTATATATTTTTTAATTACAGGTTCTTTCATTAACTTGCAGTTTAATATTGGCTCTGGGAATGAACCCAAGATGCAGAGAGTGTCACAGAGCATTTCAATTTTTATAAGAGCTTCTAGAATTTTCTATGACTATTATTTTACGGGTTACTCTTCAAACCTTTTTGCTACCTTTAGCTTTTCAGTTTTTCTCCTTATACTTTTAATTTCATCACTCACTCTGTAAATTGTTCTTATGTTCTTATAAGTTACTCTCTTCATTTTTTTCCTTTTCTCTTCTTTTAACAATAAACCCTTTCCCCATCGTTCTGTTAAATTGGGATAACAGTACTTAAAAGCTCAGATCTCAGTTTCTGTCTGGACCATCAGCATGATATTACATACATACAAGAAGAGATGATTTATATATTTATTTTCCCTAAATGTTCTTCCTAAAATGAACATTGGGGAATCATAGTTCTTTATTTTATGTTAAAATTTCATTGGTATAATTAGGTCCTATTTTCAAAAACCAGAAACAAATGTAAGGTAAGAAGCGAAGTAATTAGAAATTTTACATTGTCTTGACTTAGTTTTAAAGGATTAGCTTCCAGAGCTCCTATGTATGGTACATGCTTGTCCCAAATGAGATCACTCTGGGTATAGTGTAGAAACCAGAGTGCAAGGAGGCCGAGGATGCAAGGGCCTAGTGAGGGCAGCACAGTGGGATGAAGGGAGGGGGAGTGAAAGGAACAGTGTGGAGGTGCAACTGAGGGGACCTGGCCACTGACTGCGTCTGAGGACAGTGAGGGGAAGGATGTATCAAGATGACTCCTAGGGTTTTATTTTTTGCAACCAGACAGATAGATGGCAGGTCCACTCCTGGGAATAGGGAACAGGAGTGGTGGACAATATCACCTATGGAAGGCCCTCTGCTCCCTCAACTTTCAGTGTGTGTGTGGGTCTAGCTTCATATATATTTTTTTTTTGAGACGGAGCCTCAAGCTATCCCCCTGGGTAGAGTGCCATGGCATCACAGCTCATAGCAACCTCCAACTCCTGGGCTTAAGCGAGTCTCCTGCCTCCGCCTCCCAAGTAGCTGGGACCACAGGCGCCTGCCACAACGCCCGGCTATTTTGTTTGGTTGCAGCCATCATTGTTGTTTGGCGGGCCCGGGCTGGGGATTTGAACCCGCCACCTTAGGTGTGCGTGGCTGGCGCCTTAGCTGATTGAGCCACAGGCGCCAAGCCAGCAAGAACCAATTTCTAAGAAGGAATGGGGTGATGGTGTTTGGCTCACCTCTTGGGAGCAGGACACAATTATAAGGGGGACTTTACCTAACAAACACAATCAATACAACCTAATTCTTTGTATATGCAATAAACC
>CAUYQV010037285.1:0-16485 GCA_963574575.1 Galagoides demidoff
ACAGGAGCCTCAAGCTGTCCCCCTGGGTAGAGTGCCATGGCATCTCAGCTCACTGCAACCTCCAACTCCTGGGCTCAAGCGAGTCTCCTGCCTCAGCCTCCCAAGTAGCTGGGACCACAGGCGCCCACCACAACGCCTGGCTATTTTTTGGTTGCAGCCATCATTGTTGTTTGGCCGGCCCGGGCTGGATTCAAACCCGCCACCTTGGGTGTACGTGGCTGGTGCCTCGCTTTAGCCCAGGATTTGGCGGTTGCTGTGAGCTGAGATGCCATGGCACTATACCCCGGGGGACAGCTTGAGGCTCCTGTCTCAAAAAAAAAAAAAAAAAAAAAAAAAAAATATATATATATATATAGAAACTAATCACACATGCTGTCCACCAATACTGGCCTTGTTTCCTCTAGGATTCTCCACAGCCACCAACTACACCCCTGCCAAGGAGTCGTTCTCTGAGTGGCCTTGCTTCCCTCTCTGCTAACACCCTCCCTGTGCACATCACAGATGCCACCAGGAAGAGGGAATCTGCAGTCAGGTGAGTGATCAGGGAATGTGAGACTCAAAATGTTCTAATTCTTGCTCAAGTGCTAGAAACCACCTTGCTGTCGGGGCTCCTTTCCAGTTATCAGTGACACTTCTTTGAGGAGCATAGGAATACTTGTGGTTTTCCACACCTGGTACTGAGAACATCTAGCCATCATTCAGCCAATACTCATGGGGACTTACTCTGTGCCAGGCACAAGGTTAAGGCTGAAGATACCTCAAGGAACCTACAGTCTAATATCTATTCTGAAATACAAAAAAGCAAAAAATGCAATGACTATATTTATGAGTAATGCAATGATGGAGGACAGGGGACCATGAGGGTACTGGGCAGCTTGGGATAGGAATTTTTTGTCCCTTGTAACATATGTGTAAGATTAAACCTGAAAAATGAGGAGTTAGCCAGCCAAAGCCTAGAGAGAAAGAAGGTTCCAGATAGAATGTAAGTAAAAGCCCACAGGTCAAAGAGGAAGGTAGCTATGAGGAACAAGATTTATAGAAGCATGATAGGTGGCGGAACCTGCTCCCAAAAAGATAAGACATCCACTACACAGATTTGAGATTCTTTGCTTTTTTTTTTTGAGACGGAGCCTCAAGCTATCCCCCTGGGTAGAGTGCCATGGCATCACAGCTCATAGCAACCTCCAACTCCTGGGCTCAAGCGAGTCTCCTGCCTCCGCCTCCCAAGTAGCTGGGACCACAGGCGCCTGCGGCAACACCCGGCCATTTTTTGGTTGCAGCCATCATTGTTGTTTGGCGGGCCTGGGCTGGGGATTTGAACCCACCACCTTAGGTGTACGTGGCTGGCGCCTTAGCGGATTGAGCCACAGGCGCCGAGCCGAGCCAGGAACTTCTTAATAAATTACATCCAGATTTGTAAGGAGCACAGTTCAACTGTTCATTAACCTTTTTTTTTCTTTTTTTTGCAGTTTTGGCCGGGGCTGGGTTTTGAACCCGCCACCTCCAGTATATGGGGCTAGCACCCTACTCCTTTGAGCCACAGACACCACCCATCTTTTTTATTTTTTTTTAAGACACCAGGATGTAAGCTCTTAAATTAATTTTATTATTTCGCCATTTTCTAATCTGCTTATTTTGGCATATATATTTATTACCTCACAATGTTATTTATATTGGTTTCCTTAACAGTTTTCTGTATTTTTTCCTAAATGCTTAATTGAATACTGATTTCTAAGCATGGCTGTATCCATATCCAAAATTTCTGATACGTGGCACTCTCACTGTTCTTATCTTCTAAATGGTCTGTTAACTTAATTTTTTTCTCATAAGTAGGATTTAATTTTTATTTAATTCATATTGTTTAGTATTATTGAAGTTGGGTTCAGGACTTGTTAAGTTTTTTATTTTATTAAAGTATTGATTCCTATGTTTTAATAAATTTTGTAAATAGCACACAAATACTTTGAAAATAAGATGAATTGGCTCAGCACCTGTGGCTCAAGTGGCTAAGGCACCAGCCACATACACCTAAGGTGGAGGGTTCGAATCCAGCCCAGACCTGCCAAACAACAATGATGGCTGCAACTGAAAAAAAAAAGCCAGGCATTGTGGCGGGCGCCTATGGTCGCAGCTACTTGGGAGGCTGAGGCAGGAGACTTGCTTGAGCCCAGGAGTTGGAGGTTGCTGTGAGCTGTGATGCCATAGCACTCTACCCAGGGGGACAGCTTGGGGCTCTGTCTCAAAAAAAAAAAAAAAACAAAGAAAGAAAAGAAGATGAATATCCATTACACAGTTCAAAATTCTATAAATATTTTATCCGTTTTATCTTTTATATTTCCACGGCCAAATCTCCTGGCCCTGTTTTTGAGTCACAGAAGACTATATTAATGTTGGAAAAAGGCACCAAGATTTGTTTTCTATGTATCCTTACATTAACGGTTATATAATTGTTGTTCATTCAGTACATAAAGGTACATAATCAGTGCGTGTATTAATATGTGTATTAGATAGGATATGTGAGGTTATGCCATGGTAACGAACAACCCCTAAATCTCAGTTGCTTAAAATACCAAAGATTTGTTTCTTACTCATGCAAAGCCCAGTGCCCCAGAGAAGCTCCTCACCCTATGAAGGCTCAGTGATGCACCTCCAAGTCAAAATGTTTCCTTAACCTTCCAGGCAGGGGGAAAGAGCAAGCAAGGAGGTCAGGCAACAAGGCTTCTGCCCAGATGTGACCTGTGATACTTATACTCACATGTAATTGGTTAAAACAAGTCACATGGCCATGCCCGACTCTGAAGGGGGAGGAAGCACTATCCTCCTTGTACCTGGAAATGAAAGAGACCTAGATTTCAGCACTCTAGAAGCAATCAGAAGTCATGCCTGCCCAGTAGTTACCACTTAGAGAATTCATCTTATGCCATGTACTTCCGAGTCAGTCCTATTTATCTGATGTGAATATTACCAGCCCTACTTTATTTTTATTGGTTTTTGATATCTTTGCCCAAGCTTTGATCCTTTCCTTTTGTATGCATGTGGGCTTTTTAAAAGCTAGGTGTATATAAAGACAGACAGACAGACAGACACACACACACACACACACACACACACACACATATATATATCTTCATATATTAGGTTAAAATATATTTGATAAATTTTGCCTTTTAATAAAGACACCAAAATTGTTCACATAATTGCTTGTGCTTGAGCCAATATCTTCATCTAAATTTTGATGTTCTCTTTTTAAAGTTCTCTTCTTTAAATTTTTTATTTCCTTTCACTTTTTTCCTATAGACTGTTGTGCTTGCTTTTATCTTCTGCAATGATTTGGAAAAATAGACATCCTGTTTTTAATTCTGTTCACGGTTCCTTAAGGTTTTTTATAAAACTTATTAAACCCACATTTATATTATTATCAAAGTTGGAATCACAAACAGTAACTTCAGGCTTTTTCAGAAGAAAACAGTGAATTTAGCCCATTTGCTTCTTCTCTGCTTCCTCTGTCCTTTCAGGGCTTCCATTGACATAGGCTGAGGACACTACCCTTACCTGGACCATTAAAAATGCCAAAGCCTCCTCCCCAAAAAGTCTTTTAGCATTCTTGCTGGTGCCCTCTCCCCATATGGCCCCCTCCCACAGGCCCTGGGGTTTGGATTGCACCCCAGCAGATATGAGGGGTGTGAAAGAGAGAGAATGTGCGTGTGGCGGGGGTGGTTTAGATTGTCCTGGGCAGCACATCTTCATGTAACCTACGGCAGCAGGGCCCAGACCATGGTGCACCGTGTACAGTTCCTCTGCAGAGTCTGCGGACCTTGCATTTCCTGAGCAGGAGTGTAAAACCGGCCTATGCTACAGGCCTGCGAGAAACATGCAACTACAGTAGGTTGCTCCTTTCCCCCAAGGAACCAGCCGGGTTGGGAGTTAGGAAATGGGCAGACCTGTCATCTCCGGGGCTGACTGACGCCCTGAGGCCTCTCTCAGAGGCATCACCCTCTTCATTTCATTTTATGAACTGCTGGGGAGCCCCATGCATGGCCATGAGGCTTCAGATGTGAACAGGATTAAAACAAGGTTCCCAGGTGTTTGTAGTCAAGAAAGGTCAAGAAGAGTCCCTCTGCACATGGAGGGACACCATCGGGTGTGACAACTCTGCAAAGGAAACAGGACTTCTCTGGGGCAAGGCAGACAAAGCGGAGGGAGTTGATCAGAGGCACAGGCACTAGGGCTGGTGTGGGCCATGAGGATCAGGGCAGATGTGGGTTCTGGGCTTGGATGCTCAGGGTGAGACAGAGGACCCGGGGGTAGAGAGGTGGACTCTAGGGAGGACTGCAGGGCTCCTTTGCTTGTTCTGCTATCATTTGGTCTGTGGACACAACTCAGGCTTCCTCTCTGTACAATGAAGGGCCCTTTGCTGCTGTGACATTTGGGTGGAAGGCAGGTGGCTGCAGCACTGGCTTCTATACTCTGATTGACTGGGAGCCACTGGACAAGTTGTCAGCTGTCAGACTCCTTCATATTACCTATGGCAGCAGTGCTCAGACTCTGGGCTCAGGTATCGCCAGGAGTAAAACCCTGGGCATAGTTACTTATTCATACATTAAACATGAGCACTTCCGTATTAATAAATTACATATATACATAAGATTTCATATATACATATCTAGGTGTATATGTATCAATATCTAAGCTCATCATTTCTTACCAGGTCCAGTGAATGGTCTTGCAGACAACCCTGGAACACAGGGACAATCCCCACACACCCCCTGCGTGAAAGCACTGGTCCAAAGGGCCCTCATGGTCTTTCCAAGGACCTCTTGTCAGAGGTGATGTTGACTCCTGCGTGGTCTATGGCTGACCTCAAAGTAAAGGTTTGGATCACTCTTTTGAGGCTGTAAATGGGGTGACAAGTGGCAGGATGTTTGCCAAATGGTGACAGCTATTAATCTTGAGAGGATTTGATTTCAGGTGACTCTGACCTTTCATTTTGTACTTTGCGTTTGTGCTTGCATTGTTTGCAGTGAAGGGAATATACACATGCACGTGTGTATTCCCCTTCACAGGCATGCACACACACACACACAGAGTTCATAGTAGCATTATTCAGACACAAAGAAAAAGTAGAAACAATCCAAACATTCACAACCTGGGGAATGGATAAATAATTACATCCATACAGTGCAGTATTATTTCTCAATAAAAAGAAATGAAGTATGGATTCATGCCATAACATAGATGAACTATAAAAGCATTGTGCTAAGTGACAGAGCCAGACACAAACGGCTCCCTATTGTATGATTTCTTTTGTATGGAAGGTCCAGAATAGGCATCTATAGACCCAGAAAGTACATCACTGGCTGCCTCAGGTTGGAATGGGAGCCTGGGGAAGTGGGATGACCACTAATAGGGAGGGGATTTCTTTAGGAAGGGATAGGAAAACAGTCTAAAATTGATTGTGATGGTTGCACAACTCTGTAAATGTACTAAAAACAATTGACTTGTAACTTTAAATGGGTGAAGTCTATGTTATGTGAATTGTATCTCAATAAAGCTATAATTTTTATTTATTCTTTTATTTATTTATTTATTTATTTGAGACAGTCTCACTTTTTTGCCCTCTGAAAGAGTGCTATGGTGTTACAGTTCACAGCAACCTCAAACTCTTGGGCTCAAGAGATTCTCTTGCCTCAGCCTCCCAAGTAGCTGGGACCACAGGCACCCACCACAACACCTGGCTATTTTTAGAAACAAGGCTCAGCCTGGTCTTGAAACTGTGAGCTCAGGCAATCCACCGACCTCGGCCTCCCATAGTGCTAGAATTACAGGTGTGAGCTACCACACCCAGCTAAAGCTGTAATTTTTTTTAAAAAACAATAAAATTGGCTGGGTGCCTGTGGCTCAAGTGACTAAGGAGCCAGCCACATACACCTAAGGTGGCAGGTTTGAATCCAGCCCAGGCCCACCAAATGACAATGATGGCTGCAACCAAAAAAATAGCCAGGGGTTGTGGCGGGTGCCTGTGGTCCCAGCTACTTGGGAGGTGGAGGCAGGAGATTTGCTTGAGCCCAGGAGTTGGAGGTTGCTGTGGGCTGTGATGTCAAGGCACTCTACCCAGGGGGACAGCTTGAGGCTCTGTCTCAAAAAAAAAAAAACAATAAAACAATAAAGTTACTTTAAAAGGGAAAAAAGAAGATTCTTGGAATAAAGTCATGCACACAGAACCCAGCCCTGTGCTTTCGGCTAGAGCTTTTCCAGGAGTGGCTGTTTCCCAAGCTGCCCATAGAGGCCAGAGGGCGGGGACCAGGATGTCAAGTGGCCTGGCCCATTTCCTGGCACCACCCCTGCCTGCTGGGAGACTCAAGCAAGGGAAACCATGACTACCGTAAAAAGGAAGCAATAAGTTGTATTACTTCATGGGGCTGCCATGAGGATGACAGGAGGTAACCTGCATCAAGGCCTTTGTCCCTAGCATTTGGATGGCTATGAGTACTATAAGACACACGCACTGTGCCGCTGCTGTGCCAAGCTTCCCAAACTGTGAGCAAAAGTTTTGTCCCCTTAACAGAGATATCCAAATTACAACAGCCTGGAGGACTGTGCCACCCCTTCAGTCATGCCCCATAATTACTCAGGGAAACCCCAGAGGCATCTCACCCAGGGACAAGCCAATACATTTTCTTTGCTTTTCCTTCAGGCTGACAGTCAATGCTCAAAAGTCCTCAAAGAGGACACTGCACTCTGTCAATGCCCCCCAGGGATGCTGCTATACACTGGGGCCACCCTAAGCTCCCAGAGCACCCAGCTGTGGGGCTGGAATGGGGAAGCTCTGAATCTCACACTGCCCATGTGTGCTGCTGGGCTGAATCTGTGGTCTCTGTACCATGAGCTGCCCCTTTACCTGCTGCCACCAGCCACTCTGATCCATGTGGGTGGGGGAGAGGGAGAGGCGAAGGGGGCCAATGACCCCACTCTGTCCTCCTTCCTCTTCAAACCCTAATTTCTATCGTTTGGTGTGTCCTTCTACTCTACCCAACACCCTCAAACTCCCTTTCTCCTTCAACCAAGCAACAAAGGCCTTTGTGTACCCCGATCCCTTCCAGCAGACAGCCAAAAGAATCTTTAGCTCCAAGTCCGTGAAGCATCCCCATCTGGGCTTAGTCAAGATGCTCTGCTGTGCCAAAGTGGCTGCAAGTCCCTCGAGAGCAGGAGGGGTCTTTCCGGTTTTGATGTTCCCGGCATCTAGCCTGGTTCTGGCATGTAGGAAGTGGTCCACAGAAGTCTGCGGAAGCAGCACAATCCCCGTGGATGGGAAGCTGGGTGACTGTCATGGTGGGAGAGCTACTCACAGAAGGGACAGAGGACCACATTGGGTTATTATCAAGTGAAATCAAAGTGGCTGGCCTGGGGTTTTGGCTTCTGTTCACTGAGATGGTCTCGGAAACAAAGACTGCCCAGGCAGCTCTCTTCTAAGGCCTGGGGGGCTGTGCATAGGATGCACAGAGCCAGGAGGAGGTATTCCTTCTCAGCACTGGCTCTCCTCCTGGTACGTCTCCATGTTTATCAACAACAGAAATGGCTGCTCCATTTCTGTCATTGTCACTATCAAAGTTCTAAGACTTCCTTTACCATCCTGCAAAGCCCATTCCCCTAATGCACTGCACTCATCTGTCTTCTGGCAACATTCTAACTCCGCGGTCTTTTCCTGTGATGACAAAGTTCCTCTGACCCTTAGCTCTTTAGACAAACATCTTAGGCCCCTCTGAGGCACAGTTTCTTATCTATAAAATGAGGATAACACCTAATTTAGAGGGCTGTGGGAAGGACTGGATGCACTGATAAGGCTGTTGGCTGTTGGCACAGGTCATACTTAACAAATGAGGCCAAATGAACAACAGAACTTGCGAGAGCTTCTCCGGCAAAGCGCACTGAACACAGGGCAAATGTGAAGCTACAGTTTTCCCTGTAAGGTGTGATTATTTCAAGTAACAATATATTTCACAGAAACAGAATTTTAAGGAGAATGCCTGAAGCCATCTCTCTAACTAGAGATGTTTTAAGTGCAGAATTGAATGTCGTCCATTCTACCTTCCAAACACATCCTGGATCTGACCACCTCTTGGCCCTGCTCTGCTTCTACCCTGCTCAAGCCACCTCCATCTCATGCTTGGACAACCAGGAGAGATGGCTAGTGGCCTCCCCACCTCCAGTCTACTCTCTTCTCCACATAGATGCCCAAGTGATCATTCCCACCGCAGGCCCTTTGCATGTGCTCTTCTGCCTGGACAGCCAGCTCCCAATATATTCACACAGTGCATCCACTTACGTATTTCATTCAGCTCTCTGCTCAAATATCAATCACTCAGTCAGGACTTCCCTGACCACCTTGTCTGGAAAACCTCACCTGACTGCTCTGGATATACCTTATCCTGCTTTCTTTTCCTTCTGACATTATTATTCCTCTGTTCATTTGTTTATTGCTTGCCTTTCCCACCAGAATGTAAATTTATTTGTTTATTGCTTGCTTTTCCTACCAGAATATAAATTCCATGGGACAGCATTTTGTCTTATTCACACTGAAAGTCCAGCATCTAGACTCTAGAACACTTTAAGTGACCAATACATGTGTTTCTGCTTGTTGAATGAATAAATGTTTAAGGATGAGTCTTGGATAACAGCATGGTTATAATCATGGGGAAAAAAACATGGAGCTTAGTGGAAGTGACTTTTAGTCAATTCTAAAAGGTCTAATCTGTCCTTTTAATAGTCCACTGTACTAAACACCCTACAGAGTAAGAGCAGCCCAGGAACCCAGGGAGGTCCTTGGCTTACGAGTCTGGGGGCCTTGCAAACTACTCAGAGAAATCACTGAATTGTTCTCAGAAAAGGGAATTCAGAGCCATGAATGAGAAAGCCGAATGCTCCCCAAAGGCCCCGTCCTTCTAAGGGAAGCTCAAGGAAGCTCAAAGTCACTTCCCAGGGAAACTACCCTGCCTAGAGCCTGCTGTTCTGAAAGCACATTCTAAGGCTTGGGTGCTAAGGCAGCAGTCAAACAGTGTTTGAATCAGGAAGGGAGAAGCAAATAACTCAATCTATAATAAGTTTCATTTAAAAAAAAAAAATGAATGGAAGGCTGGGCGCAGTGGCTCACGCCTATAATCCCAACACTTGGAAGGCTGAGGCGGGTGGATTGCCTGAGCTCACGAGTTAAAGACCAACTGAGCAAGAGTGAGACCTTGTCTCTAAAAAATAGCCAGGCGTTGTGGCAGCCGCCTGTAGTCCCAGCTACGTGGGAGGCGGAGGCAGGAGAATCGCTTGAGCCTAGGAGTTAGAGGTTGCTGTGAGCGGTGATGGCACAGCACTCTACCCAGGGCGACAGCTTGAGGCTCTGTCTCAAAAGAAAGAAGTCAGGAACTGCTGGGAGATGAGAAAGGAGGGAATGGGCCACAGAGGAGCCGTATCCTGCTTTTTATAGAATACAAACTTTTAATAGGAGACCATCTGTGTGTTCTAACCCCAGTGCTCTTACATTTCATTATGTTCCAGACAAAACCAGTATGTCAAATATGTTCTGCGGACACCAAAGACACTGGCTCTGCGGTTAGGCAGGGACTATAGTGACAGTACAATTTGGTCCAAATACAGTGGCATTTAAGGTCAGCCAGCAATTTCCAACATATTATCAGTCATTATAGAAAGAAAAATGAAAGAAATAAGAGAGAGAGAGAGAAGGAAAGGAAGGGAGGGAGGGAGGGAGGGAGGGAAGGAGGGAAGGAAGGAAGGGTCTAGCAGGGTCTAATATGTGTTGGGGATCCTTAGAGAATCTAAAAGCTAGCAATTCTAGTAGGTAAGCACAGCCTACTGGTGCCCTCGGGTGGTAAGGTGTCGGGACTGCATGGGATTACAAAAGTTTAGGGCGTTGGTTTTGATCTGTTAAAACACAATTTGCTGGGCCCCACCTCCAGTTTCTAATTTGGAAGGTCTTGGGTAGGGTTTAGTAATTAGCTTTCTAACAAATCTCTAGCAATTGCTGCTGCTGCTGCTGCTGGGACTACACTTGAGAATCACTGATTTAGATTATCCCACCCAACACCTGCTTCTGTCATGGTACTAGGCTGCCTGCTAGGAAATTAATTAAAACAAGCATTTCTCTACATCTCAACAGTGGTTTGGGGGCGATTTTTTGGTCGGTTTTTAATCTCCCAAATGTATGAAGTCTGGTGATAATTTTTTTTTTTTTTTTTTGCAGTTTTTGGCTGGGGTTGGGTTATGAACCCACCACTTCCAGCATATGGGGCCAGCACCCTGCCTTTGAGCCACAGGTGCTGCCTGGTGGTAATTTTTTTTTTTAAAGCAAAACTCAACACCCAGGCTGGACACAGTGGCTCACACCTGTAATCTTAGCATTCTGGAGGCCAAAGTGAGAGGATCCCTTGAGCTCATGACTTCAAGACTAGCCTGAGCAAGAGCAAGACCCACATCTCTACTGGAAATAGAAAAATTAGCAAGGCATAGTAGTGCATGCCTGTAGTCTCAGCTACTCAGGAGGCTGAGGCAGGAGGATCTCTGGAGCCCAGGAGTTTGAGGTTGCTGTGAACTAGGCTGATGCCACTAGCCCTGGCAACAGAGCAAAACTCTGTCTCAAACACCAAGCAAAAAAACTCAACACCCAAAGTACATGATTCCTGTGGGAGACTTGTTACCATGATGAACATCTAAGGGGCAGGTACAAACTACTGTTTGCAAAGATGGACAGGGCACTTTGGAGCATGGGCCCCCTTTTGCCTTTTTAATAGTTTTGCACCAAAGGCCCTGTTCTTCCAAAGACCACCCCAGGATGCAGGCCGTGCCTGGACTCCCTGGGAGACAGTCTTCCCTAACACACCCTTGGCCCCTGGAGGAGCCACTTCTTCCTCGGACTTTGTGCTCTTGCCCTCTGCCTGGCAGACTCTGAACCCCTCCCTCTTACCTTTGCTCATGCCTTCTCCTAACTCCTCAAAAAGACCTTGGGAGAGGACAGTTTGGCCTGTGCCCAGCCTCTGGCCCTGCTTTTCTGTTAAGGGGGTCCCATTTGGGGCTGCAAATGTGGGGACACTTAATTCCTATGGCTTTGCAGAAAAGGGAACACAGATCCTCAGGGATTGGGAGAAGAATGTTTTTTGGAAAGGGACAGGCCTTGAAATCAGCATTTCCAAGGCCACGGGGTTTATCTCTGCACTAACCCTCTAGCTTGGGGAGTAAGGGACAGCCATGTTTTCTTAGATCGGCTAAACCCATGATGTCTCTTGCCTCCCAGGATGGGAGGGAGGGGGGAAGGTCACACTGGATTAAAAACATCCTCGGTGGCGCCTGTGGCTCAAAAGAGTAGGGGACTGGCCCCATATGCCAGAGGTGGCGGGTTCAAACCCAGCCCCGGCCAAAACTGCAAAAAGGAAAAAAAAAAAATCCTGAGAGTGGACCCCAATTGACCTATCTGATGTCAAGGACCCATTTCTAGGCCAATTGACTGTGGCCAGAGTTCAGAGGTTTTGAGATAGGCAACCAGCACAAGGACAACTTGAAGGGCTAGAGGCAGATTCACCCTCTTAAAGGGGTCTAGGCAGACAAAGTGAGTCCCCTAGAACTCAGCTACCAAAGCCTGGAGCAGGGTCTCTGCCTGGGCTCCCTCTGTGGCTGCCACTCCTTCCTGCTGTGGCAGACGGATGCCACCTGGACCCTGCATACAGCTCCACTGCCCCTTCCCACAGCCTCGCATTGAGGTGGCAGATGCTAGAGAAGGGCAGTGCCCCAGCAGTCAAGCCGCCTGACCGGAGCAGAGTGACCCCATACCTGAAGATGCTGGTGGGTGCAGGCTGTTCCTTCGGGAAGACACAACTCCTGAAAGGCCTCAATTCCACACCAGGAGGGTTCCAACTCCTGCCCAGATAGCTGCAGTGTCCAGTGTGGCCTGTTTTCCGCAGGTCACTTCTGAATGCAGACCTTGCTCTGCAAGCAGGAGTCAAAGTGTGAGGCTCAGGCCTCCCCTTAATCTACAGCTCCTACAGAGCCCATCCAGGCAACAAATTCAATTCCAGGCTGACCCTTAGGTGCCCCCTTGTGTCAATGTCCCACCTCCTTCTCAGATGGCCTTGGGTGGGCCTCTGGCCCCTCTCTGCTGGCTTCTCTGTGCCTTCTCTCGTTGTCCTCTCTCCCTCTCCAGAGCAAAGCCAGTCCCCTCCTTACCTCAGCTTGCCTCCTTGGATGACTGGCTGCTGGCACCTTCCGTGGTCTCAAATCTCACCTTGTCCAGGTGTTTTTCTATGCAAAGACAGCAGCCCTCCTGAGAGAACCCTCCCGAGAAGACCCCGCTGCTGGATGTGAAGTAACAAATTCACTCCCCTTCACCTAATATGGAACCTTTGAAGTAGGGAGTCTGATGAGACAAGGATGAGCTATTTGATCTCAGTCATTTCTTTATTAACCTTTGATAATGTGCACAGATATTTTCTACACCCCTCTGGAGATGCAGCTGGAGGTTTGTTAGTGATGGGTGTTTCAGGAGTTGAAAGATGGAGATCATTTCCACAAGCTGCAAAACAAGCCTTGAAATTCTATGGCAACTTATACACTTTATTTATTTTATTTATTTATTTTTTTTTTTTTTTGCAATTTTTGGCCAGGGCTGAGTTTGAACCCACCACCCCTGGTATATAGGGCTGGTGCACTTCTCTTCAAGCCACAGGCACGGCCAGCTTATACACTTTAGATGGTGAATTATATGGTGTGTGAACTATGTCTCAGTAAAGCTATTATAAAAAATAAGAAATTCTACAGCAGCTCTGAAATTTCCTCTCTTGATCAGCCAGGCTGACACGGTACATTGTCGCTGTATAACTTACCAAAACTTAGCACCTTCAAACCGTGCAAATTTATCTTACAGTTCTGCACATTACAAGTCCAACACAGGTTTCACTGAGCACAAAGTGTTGGAAAGACCCACTCCTTTCCTGGGGCTCTAGAGGAAAATCTGTCACTTGCCTTTGCCAGCCTTCAGAGGCTGCCACATTTCCTTTGATTTGTGGCCTCTTCTTCCATCTTCAAAGCCAGCAATGATACAGCTCTCTGTGCCTTTATTCCACAGTTACATCTTCCTCTGACTCACTGATCCATCTTCCTCTTCTGCTTTGTCCAGGATCATCTTCCCAGCTCAGGTCAGCACATCTGCAATCACATCTGAAAAATCCTTTTTGCTATATAAGGTGACACAGTTACAGGTTCTAGGATTAGGTCATGAACTTCTCTGGGGAGTCAATATTCTGCCTCCCATACATTGTGGGACTATCAAGCAAAGCAGGCAAATGATGGAAGAATCTGGGGTTGTTCATAGCCATGCTCCTCCCAGCTGCATTTAGGACTCACATCTTAGTGAGGGTCAGTGATTACACTTGGTGTGGATGTTACTCTTCAGCTTCCAGAGTCCCAAGCTCTTCCAAGTAGACCCTGCAGCCATCCAGAATCCAGTGGGTGGCAGGCAAGGCCAGACTTGGTGGTCTGAAGAGTACAACGTGGGTTTTCCAGGGTCAACACCTGCCTCTTGTGCTCTCCAGTGTGCAGATTGTCCTGTGGGTCACTGGGCCCAGCACTGTGTCTGTGGACAAGAACCATGCACATGAGGAGGTGCTGGGCTGGGCCCCAGAGGCAGAGCTGCTTGGCAAACATGGCCAGGGCTCTACCTTGGTGTCTGGGAAGCCATGCTTAGTCCATTTTATGCTGCTATAAGAAAACACCTGAGACTGGGTAATTTATTAAAAAACAGAAATATACTTTCTCACAGATCTGAGAAGGCTGAGAAGTCTCTAAAATCAAGGCACAAGCAGATTCATTGTCTGGTGAGGGTCCAAGATGGTGCTTTGAATGTTGCTGCATCATTTGGGGAGGAAGAGCACTGTGTCTTCATAAGGCAGAAGGTAGAACAGCATAAAGGGACAAAACTTCCTTTGCTAAGCCCTTTTATAGTGACATTAATCCATTCACAAGAGTGGAGCAGGCATGACCTAAAGACCTCCCACTCCCAGCATTGTTGCATTGGGGATTAAGTTTCCAACAGATGAAACTTGGAGGATACGTTGAGACCACAGCAGTCTGGAAGCTCTTTTTTTTTTTTTTTTTTTTTTTGAGACAGAGCCTCAAGCTATCCCCCTGGGCAGAGTGCCATGGCATCACAGCTCACAGCAACCTCCAACTCCTGGGCTCAAGCGAGTCTCCCGCCTCCGCCTCCCAAGTAGCTGGGACCACAGGTGCCTGCCACAACGCCCGGCCATTTTTTGGTTGTAGCCGTCATTGTTGTTTGGTGGGCTGGGGATTCGAACCTGCCACCTTTAGGTGTACGTGGCTGGCGCCTTAGCCGATTGAGCCACAGGCGCCGAGCCTGGAAGCTCTTAATATCCAGGAGGGAAAGTGCCTCCTTGGAATTGAGAATGGAATGTCAACCTGGGGCTAAATATAGCCTAGGGGGCCCCAGCATCCCAGCAGGTGCATGCACCTGCAGGCCCCGAGGTCATCTCTGCCCCAGCCTGGGCCCATCCCTCATCAGCAGGAGGCCCATGTCCCAGGCATCAACCGGGGCTTTCCCTCCTTCCCAATCTCAACAGAGGGGAGAATCCATCCAGGGCTTGCTGTGAGAGGCTGGGAATTGGCAGCTGGATGTTGTATCAGGTCCAATGCTGAGCTTTTATCAGTTCTAGGGGGAGAAGAGACCCCTACATCCACCCCGATGTCCACCCCTAATCAACACACACATACTAAACGCACATATATTTGCATACAGGTGGGGAAAGGTCTGTAACATTCCAAGAATGTCACACAGCTTTTTGTCTTAATTGAGCCAATAATTAACGGCCACCTTTAAAATACAAACTTTTGAATCTCCAGGTAACATCTGTCTTCCCAGCTCCTTTCCATGTCCCCATCCAGGGCACAGATGCTGGGATCCCCACCAACCACTACTATATATTCCCCTCTGTGTGATTCCTGGAACTCCAAGTGCCAGGGGGGACTGCTGGCCTGGGAGCCCCGAGGGCACCATGTCCTGCAACAACTTCCCCTGGGCTCCGAGGCACAGCCTGCTGGTCAGAGCAGTGGACTCTGAGCTCTGGCTGTGCCCCCCTTGATGTACCCCCTTGGGCAGGCCTCTGTTTGGTGCATACACAAGACAGTGTCCCCAGGGGAACTGGCCCAGAACGCACAGTCAGAGTTGTTCTGAAGCCAACTTCCCAGAAACCCCACAACTAAGGTCTGCTTTGCTCAGGGACCCTTCATGGGGTTGGTTAGGTTTTTTCTTTTAAACCTTTGTAACAAAAAGGGTCTAATAACCTCCCCTTTGCCCAGTTCATTGTCACATTCCTCTCTCCAAGTTCAGGTCCACTTGTCTTGCTCATCTCATGAGCACAGCGTAGCCAAAAGCTGCCCTCAGGAATGCAAGGAGGCTTTTCTGGCACATTCTTAAGAAGAGGAACAAAATATCAACTTAACCTCTAACAAGCCACCCTAAAGTACCTATAATCTCAAATTGATTTTAATTTCAGGCAAAGAGAGTGAACATCCTCATGTACTTTAAACGGCAATGTGTGTTTATTAAATTATCTGCTTTTTATGTTGCTTGAATTATTTAAAACATTGGCAGTACAGTCATATATTTTATACTTCAACTAGCACAAACATTACATTATTTTATCATGTGACAAAAGTAAATTTAGAAACTAACTGTAGACAGTAATTTTGCCTGTGTTGTTCATCTCTGCATTTCCAGTGCCAAGGAAAATGCCTGTCACATGACAGGCACTACATCATACCAATGTTAAAGGATGGAATTAACCAACTGACTAATCAACTTTACAAATTTTAAAAATAAACTAAAATATCTTTGGTACTATAACTCACAGCTTCCTTGTAATGCTGAAGAAGTAATAATGCAGTCATTTTTATATTCTTTTTATATATTTAGTCTATCAATTATGTCTTACCTTGAATGGATTAAACGTTTCATTGAGAAATGAGATTGGAGATTTAATCCTAGGGCATTAAATTTATCTTCCCCTGAAATGAGAGCATAATATATTAGCATTAATTATTCTGAAACTTTTGAACTGATAGAAATTCACTGGAGAAAACGCTAATCATGTTGGCTCAAAGAAAGCCATGATGTAATAAACATTCAGCAAACTACAAGTCAACCCCTGGTTTTACCTCTTAACAATTTCCATGACCTCGAGAAGGTAATGTCACTGAATCTAAAACTCCTTATTTGTAAAATCAATATATAACATTTTGCCTTCCTAATGTTGTGCCCGAAAAATACTCCCAAATATTCCCACCAGACAAATCCGAGACAAACTCCGATGTAAAAGGCATGAGGTGAGGTTTATTCAAACCCGGGTTTGGTCTCTCCTGGTGCACACACCAAGGTAGAGCCTCGAACCCAGGGTGGAGAAAGTTTTTATGGGGTACAGA
>CAUYQV010037291.1:0-24421 GCA_963574575.1 Galagoides demidoff
AGGCGCCTGTGGTCCCAGCTACTTGGGAGGCTGAGGCAGGAGACTCGCTTGAGCCCAGGAGTTGGAGGTTGCTGTGAGCTGTGATGCCATGGCACTCTACCCAGGGGGATAGCTTGAGGCTCCGTCTCAAAAAAAAAAAAAGATGAGATGAGATGAGATGAGATGAGGACCATTATGATTCCTTTTGACAGATGAAGGGAAGTTAAGCAACTTGCCCAAGGTCACACAACCAAGTAGTAAATGGTAGAGCTAGAATTTGAAAACATTGATTATATGCCAAGTGTGGCCAGGGACAAATAGGCCAAAGGAGGGCAGGGTTGGGGAGAGGTTCAACCCTTGTGCATACAGCCAAAGGCATTCTAGAAATTTCCTACAGTAAGTGCCCTGCCTGACACCACCAGAAGCCAGGAGGGTAGAGAGTCAGGGGAAATGTTCATGGTTGGGGGTACTTTTAGGAACTAATTATCCTTTGCTTTTAAACCAAGAAAGCTCACTATTCTTGGGAAAGAAGGGGATCTCTACTCTTTACTTTGGACACGACTCCACTGGCCGAGTTCATGGAGACAAAGGCAGTGATGTTGAAGAGACCACCGAATTCTGTACTTTCCACTGAGTGCCACGGGGAGTAAAGTCCCTGGCTTGCCTGCTGGAGGTATCAGACCCTGCTCAGCAAAGACCAAGAGCCCCAAGCCTTGGCCAACTCTGCACCCCAACCACTGACAGTCTTTCAGAAGGAGAGAGTTGCAAGGTCTCCCTCACCCCACATATTAAACTGCAGAGACAGCTGCCAGCACTGTAAGATCCTCCTGTCCCTTCCTTGGTAGGTATTCTGATCAGCCCATTACAAGAGATAATTCATTTTCTTAAGTTTGCTTCTATTTATTTCCTGAAGTCCTTTGACCCCATAAAGAAGGGTCGAGCTATTATATAATAAGATGGAATAATAAAACCTGCTATTAAAGAGTTCCAAAAGAGTACTGTATTAAAACAAATAGGCTTATCTGCTCTTAACATGACTGGAGTAAGCTTCATAGTTGTGCTTCATAGCAGCACTCAGATTCTGCAAAGCCTTCTAAATTGTGTGTGCTCGCAAGTGTCAGAAGCATCTCTCACCAACAGAACACCCTGATGCAAACTTGGCTGTGGTGGCATCTGCCTTGGAGTGAGCGCAGCTGTGAGCTCTGTGCTCCACCCCACCTGCCACCCCTCACTCCGGGAGAAAAGAGGAAGGGGGCAGAGCTCTGTGTGCTCCGGGCGGAACCTCTCCCTTTCCAGCCCTGCCTCTCCTTCAATGCTCACAGCCTCACTGCCACTGTCTGCCTGGGGACCCTCGGGACCACACCCACCATGCCCTGCACCACGTGTAAGTCTGTTACCTACGTCCCCGGTCGTTCCTCGTCACATCCCACCTCTCCTGCCATTTCCCCCTGCCCACCTTCCACATCTCTGCGCTTTCTGGGACTCAGGCCCTTCACCAGCAGAGCCCGTGTATTCTCCACTTCACCTCACTCCACCCCAGAAGAGAGCCCTCTCCTCTGCCCTCTGAACCAGTGTGGTTTATTCTCCCACTAGCCTCCCCACTGGGCCTGGAGCTAAAGTGGACATCCTCCTCCAGCCAAAAGCAGCAGCAATACCGCCCACAGCCACTAGGTTTCAGGAATACTCAGATGTGGTACTTGTTTGGCTGTAGAAGCAAACTGTTTCAAGGGATTAAACCCAAGCCAAAAGCAAGGATAATTCTCCTGTCCTTGCTAAGTTAACTTGCTTACTTATTTTGTTAACCATAAGTAAGCTGTTTTCTTTAAATCCACAGGTGTTTAGTAAGCACAACCTGTGCTGTGCTAGGTGTTGAGGCAAGTTTAAAGTACAGACTTTGCCCTCCCCAAACCCAATCCGGCTGGGAAATGGGAGCTTGCGTGGGACACACCTGCTGGCGTGTGAGTGGTTTCCAAAGGACCACACATATAAATCACTCTCACGCAGGGGTCCCAGACTCCACGCCTGCAGAATTGGAGAAGGAGCAGGAACAGGCTGGGTGGAGAGACTCTCACAATGGTGGGCACCCCCCTCACATACACCCTCCCCACCCGGACAGCACAGCTCCTACTTACTGTGCCAGCTGTTGCCAAGGGCTCATGGGTCCCAAGAACTACATCTTCCAGTTTTTTCAAACGATGCTAGAAATTCAGATTTAAAAGTGAAGTATGATAACTAGTAAATTCGAAAATTTAAAAACACTGTAATAAGAGGTAGCTTAATACAGTGTTAAAAGCATGCATTCTGGAGCTAGACTGCCCAGGTTCAAATCCCAGCTCCAGCACTTCCTGTCAGGGTTTCTAGGGCAATCTACCCATCTCTCTATGTGTTAGTAACTGCATCTGTACAGCGGTGGTAAGAATGGCACTCACCTCCCAACCCCACACCAGCTTCCCAGTGCCCAGAAGGGCTCTACAAGAGTGTGTCAACTTCCAACTGTTTGCCAAAAATCAGGCTGCCAATTAGCAACCTCTACCCACTGCCCACCCTCCATTCACACCCATGAAGCATCAGCTCCAAGCACGAGGGGTCTTGGCCTTCGTGCATTTAAGTCGGTACACAAGACTGACTATGGGTGGTGCAGATTGTAAGAGCCAGACGATCTCAAGAAGAGATTCGTGGGGAATAGGGGAGCTTCCTTGATTGAGAAGGTGGACATGAGCTGGCCTCTGCTGAGTGGTGCCACTGAGGGCAGAGAAGGTTCTAGGAAGGTGTGCGTACCAAAATCTCCTCAGGAAACAGGTGACGTACTCACACTGGGTAATAGGAAGAGAGTTTAATAAAAGGGCTATTTACAAAGATGTGGGCAGGGTTTAAGGAAACTAACACATGGGAGGTGTGGTACTTGAGGGCGAGTCCGTGTAATAGGCCCTGCCTAGGCCCCAAGAGGCAGCGAAGGAAGCAGAGTCCAGAACACAGAGGAAGGAGCTCCTTGTGGACGGCCTACTGACACACCGCACCGTTCAGGGATAAGTCCTCATCCCCGCTCCCTCCCCACCCAGCACCCAGCACAGAGTGGGCATCATTTCCTCTGTCCTGGGATGACTTCCCGACAAGGACCTTAAGAATCTTAGAGCGCAGTGTTCCCAGCAGCATTTTCCTAAGTCCTCATGGTGCTAAATAAACACAGGATTACCTGACCAAAGGGGCCGGGGAATCCACAAAGCTAAATGTGTTTTTCCTAAGAATGGATTTTGGAGAACTTTCATGTCAAATCTACGTGCGGGAGGTGGCGATTTTCAGACTTCCTTAGCCCCAGAACACCTTTTATTTCTGCGAGCACTTTGCAGGACGGCTGCTGCTGAACACACCTGGGAATCTGGATCACAGAAGAAGAAATTGGGGGGCAAAGAAATGAAATGATGATTGTGCCCTTCCCCAGTAATACTGAGCGATAGCGTCAACTTTATATACAACCTTCATGTATAGACATAGGCAGTCTCAACCTTCATTTCTTCTTTTTAAACTTTTTAAATTTCAGACTAATGTAGGGGTACAAACAATCAGGTTATAACATTTGCATCTGTTAGGTAAAGGCTCTGTTGGAGGTGCCCACACCGAGGAGGTGGGCCATATGCCCTTACACTGTGCCCATTAAGCACAAGCCCCCTCCCTGGCCCCCAACTTGAAGTGAATTGAGTTTTTCTCTTGGGTGGGAGTGTACTGGTTCACCCCCTGGCTTCAGATTGAGTACATTGGATACTTGCTTTTTCATTCTTTGTGAAACTTTTCTAAGAATGTTCAACCTCCATTTCTACAGACTGAAGAATCCCAACCTTTTTGTTTTTTTCCTAATACGGCATCTGTTGTCTCTCCCTCTTACCCCCTATTCTCCTTCATCATTTTAATTGCGTTTCTCGGAAGCTGGCCTAATTCTAAGCTATCTTTCTTGAGGAACAAGGCCGGGAGAGGCATCCACATTCCAGGTGGGAACGTGGATGGCTCCATCTGGGTTTTCAGTCTGGTTCCCTGTAACTTTCCCGAGGGCCCTAGCGTTGCAGCATCCCTCTGGCCTACGGGAGGTCGGCACTCACTGCCGCCTTGGGCTGTGGATAGCTGGGAGCTCATCATCTCCTAAGTCAAGGGCTTAAGTTTCATTTCCTCCCCTGGATCAGGCAAGAGACCACCTTATCCTACGTCATCTCTCCCACAGTGTCCGGCCTCCCACGTGATCACTGAGGCCTCAAATGTCTTGCCTTTGCTTTGCTGAGTCGATATGTTAGCATTTTCTTTCCTCATTATCACCCTACTCTGGCCTCCAAGAAATACATTCACCACCTTTCTACAGCTTCCCCAGATGTCCCTGATGTTCATTCCTGACACAATTAGCCCAAATCTACAGTGACTTCAAGTTACTTCACATTATTTTCTATAAACTGTTTCTTAGGGCCTTGCACTGCTCCTTCAAGATATGCAGAAATTTGTGTCCAATTAGAAGATTACCTTCAAAATGAATGATGGCTTTTACATAATAGTAAAGATGCTGGTATTTAAAAGAACAGCCACGCAAACAGGTCTGTGCTTTTAAATGCAGATACCCTGAGTTCCGTGGAGTGTCAAGGCCAGTGGGTACATCCAGCTGATACCCTGAGTTCCGAGGAGTGTCAAGGCCAGTGGGAGCATCCAGCTCCTCCTTACACTCTGGCAGTGAGGACGGAGCATTCCTGGCAGCAGGCCCTGTCCTTGTGGGCAACCTGCCTTTGAACTAGACCTCCCAAGACCCAGCACAGTTCTGGGCTCATAGTGGCTACTTAATAAACATATCTTAGAGGAATAAATGATTGACTAAAGGAATGAACAAGTGGACTAGGAGACATTCTGGAAGAGAAACATCTTGCTGTGTGTGGAATTGGCCTCAGTTCTCAAGCAAGGGTTTTAGTTCTTTTTTGCTCCTTTTCCCATTCTTTGAAATCCAGCCCCTTTAACAGATGTCTTTATACTCTGAGGACATTCCTTGGACCCCAAATACAGCGGGAGGTAGTCTAGTTGGTTATGTCCATAGAAGAATGAAAATTGAAAATTTCTGCACCTCTTTTACTCCAAAGAGAATCAGTACCTTAAAAACATTAATGGCAACGCCCTCAGGAAATAAAAGTGACATTTGTTCCTTTAGGGAAACTTGAAAAAAACATTTAAGTTTAAACACCATTTTAAAGCCCTAAATACATCTGATTTCATAGTCTACATTTGGATTCTGTTTGTCCCCTTGGGGGGGAAAAAGCAGAAAGACAGCAGAATATTACGTTTGCCAACTGATGGAGCCATTGTTACTATTCTGTATTTATTTCTGGGAGGATAGTGTTACGGAGCTGGGCTCATAATAAAACCTTCATCCTAAATCTCTGTACACCTGATGAATTTCACTCTGTCTTGGCTTTTTCTTTCCCAAAGAAGTCACTCAGGTTCCTTTAATAATGCCGGTAAATAGCCCAGCCTTCCACAGCTGCAGAAGTTTGCTGTCCGGAGAGATTTTCAATGTCACAATTCACATTTCCACTCAAGACAGTGACAGAACTGACATGATTTACTGAGAGGGACTTGATCAGCGATGAGCACGCCGCAGAACAAATATTAAACAACTACGGGGAATTTTAAATGTGCAACGGTCTCTCTGTTCACAGCAAAATCACGCCAGTAACCATTTCCGTGCTGCAGTAAGTGAAGTGGAAGCTTGTTTGGAAGGATCCTTGCAGTGTGCATAGCGGCCTCCACCTAGGAGAGGCACTGGCTCCTTAGCCACCCACACCATTCTTATTTCAAATGCAAACCAGTTGTACCTCTAAACTGTGACATGAACACTATTCAGGAGGTTGGAGCTGGCTGGAAGACGCCTCACTGTGAAATCCTTCAAGATCCTTTGTCTGGGGTGCAAGCGTGGTCTCCGGTCAGTTGTCAGGGACAACCTGTGGCCCGGAATTGAATTCCTTGATGTTTTCATAATGTTATTATATTTTCTTCCCTCAATGATAAATAAACACATAATATACTATGAATTTGAAGCTGAAACAGACATTCATTGGGAGGAGACAAAATGATTCTGGGAAGGCAATCTGGGATTTTTTTTTATTGAGAATAAGTAATTTTGAAAAACCAGTTTTAGTTTTTTTTTTTTTAAATGGCTTAACTCCTTCACTGGGATAATTTGGGAAGATTCCATTCCCCCCACTCTCTACTCCCAAATATCTAAAAAATAACAGCAAACAAGATCCTGGCTAAAGTCAAGGGTCAATGGCTTTTAAAGAGTTCTCAGGTTCAAGTACACACTATCAACAAAGAGATAAACCCCCGCCTGTTATATAACGAGTCACCCCCTGACAAGAGATTCCAAACCATAAAATTGAACAACTGCATATTTAGTCCTACAAACTGCATAACTTACAAATCTCAGGGGGTAAATTGGAAACTGGAAAAGGCTGGAATATCCTCCGTATGTATTAGCATGATATCACACCTGCACGGGGGCCACAGGCAGGGCAAGTGGACACAGAGCCCGCCCTGCGACTCTGGTCAAGTGGAATTGTGGTTTACTCCATAATTCCAGAAGAATTAGGGGTGTATGTCTGGTCTGGGGGCCACCCTGACGGCCTCCTGTTGCGTACAGTTCCCCTTAAAACCAAATTTGAAAGGGAATATTCTTTTCTTTCTTTTTCTTTTATGCCTTAGTTCATATAAGATAAAATTTGTATCCCTCTCTCCCCACTTCATTTTCTTAGCATTTCACAAGAGATAAACCAGATAGTGCCTTTTTTTGTATTAGGCATAAGCCTGTGCTAGGCGGTTGGCAAAAAATACATTGCATTTTTGGAGTTAATTGGCATCTTATTAATTTTGCTCAGATCCCCTCTCCCTCTCCCCCTGCTTCTTCTTCTTCTTCTATTTTTTTTTTTTTGTTAAGAGAGAGAAAGCTAATGAAAACCATGTTTATGTGCTCAAAGGCACAGAGGAAATTCATTACTCTGAGGACTAGCGCGCTCCACAAGTGAAATGAAAGTAATCTTATTTATGACAGGAAGGGGCCCCAGCCAGACTGAACTCCACCACACTTGACTGCAGAGCCCCCGCACCCATTCCAAATGGCGGCCTTGCTGACAACAAGCACATTTGCAGTTCTGTGTTTGAAAACTGTTAGAAGCTCCAGAAAAACAGCCATCGAATAGAGACCAGGGAGACAATCGGTTTAGAATTGACCATTCTGCCTTTGCACCAGCCAGTTGTCCTGGGACTCCTTGTTATTAAATTTCAAAAAGCTGTCTCACCAAATCATTAGTCCATGCCGTCTATCAAGTTCTGTTTGTAAATACAGCTTCGTTAGTTTCGGGTCCTGTCTTATGTAATTAGATAATGGAGCTGCCTGAATAATTCCTTTTTACTATAAATGTCAGTTTGTGCCCTTTCAGAAAATTCTCCCTCTCCTTCTTTATTTATTTATTTATTTATTTCTATTAAATCATAGCTGTGTACATTAACGCAATCATGGGGTACTTGTGGTGTTTTCATATACAATTTGAAATACTTTCATCAAACTGATTAACATAACCTTCATGTCATTTTCTTACTGTATTAAGACATTTATATTCCACTTTTAGAAAGATTCACTTGTACCCTTATGAGATAAACCATTCCACCTATCACCCTCCCTCCACCCATCCATGTCCCTCCCCTCTTTTCTCCCTCCCTCTTCCCATATTCTTAAGCTATAATTAGGTTATAGCTTTCATATGAAAGCTATAAATTAGTTTCATAGTAGGGCTGAGTACATTGGATACTTTTTCTTCCATTTTTGAGATACTTTGCTAAGAAGAACATTTTCCAGCTCCATCCATGTAAACATGCTAGGTCATGGAAGAAGCCCAAGTGCCCATCAACCCCCGAATAGATCAATAAATTGTGGTATATGTACAGCATGGAATATTATGCAGCCCTAAAGAAAGATGGAGACTTTATCTCCCTCTGGGAAGGGAAATTCCATCAGCAGTAAGTATATTTCCCTTTCTGCTATTTGGGTTTTTTTCCATATGCCTTTTTTTTTTTTCATTCAGTTCATCAATAAAAGTCTTTTAGTTCTGTTGGGGAGAGTGTCTTACATTTTATCTTCTAAGAACAACCTTAGCTGGAAGGTTGGAAGATGACCTCCCCAGCCCTATAGATGAGGAAGCAGGTTCAAGGGCAGATCCTAGAGTGTATATCTTCCTTTTTATTTAAAAAAAAAATGCCTTTTTAATACTACAAGAAACTTGCCATGTTTATCCCTGAAAGAATAGATTTTGCTTGGATTCTGTATCCTGAGGTGTTTTGCAGTCTCCTTGTTTTATGAGGAATGCTTATCTCTTCCTCAGCACACCATGAAAACAGTCAAGCTTCTGAAGTTGCATCCATAAATGCTATGCCAGAGAGCCACGAGGATTGAAGCAATGCATCTTTACTAAGACCCAAGGTGCCAAGCAAGAGGTAAAAACCCTGGAAAAAACAGAGGCGCCCTTTGCCTGGTGTAGGGGAGGCAGGGAGGTGAGCAGGGGGATCTGTTACCTGGTGTGTGGCAGGTGCTAGATGTGGATGCCCAGGGCCCTAGAGGAGAAAGGAGGATCCCCCAGGGTGAAGGGGGTTGGTCTAGAGATGGAGTGGCAGTGATTGTTCCAGGTAGAAGGAACAACTCACACCAGAGCCTGCAAAAGAAACTTTCAAGGTTTTTGTAAAGTCAAGGTCAGTAATCCACACTGAACAGAGGTAAGAAAGGGGTTAATAGTCAGTCTCTGCTTTTTTCCACTGGCCAAACTTAAAACCCAAGCATTCTTTACTTGCTTTGTCCCACTTCACATTTTAAAGAGTGGTGTGTGACATTATGTGTGCTGCGATTCTGTGCTGTCACCCAAGACACTATCTCAGTTCTGCTTTGCAATATTCAAGGGTGATCATTTCACCGGCAAAGCTGTGGATTCCATTCATGAAGCATTGATCCAGCACCATACTCACAGGCACTGTGCTAGTTCAGCTCTCTGTGTCCACTTCTTGATTTTAACACAGATCGCACTGGGGTTGGTCTCCTAGGGCCCCTATGAGGTCCAGGAAGGACTGGCTCATCCACGTCCATAATCCTAGCACCACGACAAGGACACAGCAAGAGATATAGTGAAGGTTTGTTGAATGAGTACACTTGTTTGGTGGAATATAGCTCAATTCTCAAAACACAGGTAAATATATCTTTTTAAAAAAGTGTTCTATATGCCATATTTTGATGCAGATGGTAAGGGGATAGCCGAAAATCATTAGGAATCCCTATTCCAGGAAAAAGCATAACTCAGGATTCCTTGCCCTTAGGGTACATAGGACTACTTTTTATCTGAACTTACAGTATTCACTAGAAAATGTTACTGGTAAAATTCACTAGAAAATCTTACTGGTGGCAGATGTTTTGAATAAAAAGTAGACATCACAAACTAATGATTTAGCAAAACAAACCTAAAGTTAGCAGGTCAAGAGTGAGGAAAGGAACTATGTGAAAATGCCCAGCATTATTACAGTGTCTGCTATTTGCTACCTCAGTTTCTCATTAAACAAAGCTCACTATATTTAAGGTAATTTTAACAGAGTAAGTACATAAAAACATAGTACTAAGGACTAACCGTGTACTTGGATGGTCAGGACACAGGTCAAGATTATAGATTTTATGCTTCTGATCCACTACAGTTAGTCCCTGAACACCTATCATTTTCCCAGAATTTCCTGTGAATGCATTGCAGACCTACTATGCGCCAGGCACTGGGCTGAGCATCATCAGGTGGTTCAGACAGGACTTTGAACCTTCATCAGCCCTCGTCTTCCATCACTACTAGAGAACTAACTCAAGTGAACTGCCCTCTCACTCCAGGTCATCTTCCAAGGTGGTCACAGGGCTCAGAGTTAGCCCAGAAGATATGTATAAGCACTACATTGTCAAATCATATATTTATTAAAATGTATGCTGCTTTAAAACTTAACTAAGTTTTAAAGGAGGAATGGAGAGCAAATTGGTAAACAAGAAACCCTTTCTGTAGTAACTCATTTAGGCCACAAAGTGGCGCTCTGGATTAAAGAATGAATGAGCTTCTCTGGTGCACATTCTTTTCTCTGCCAGAGGCTTCCAAAGAGCAAAATGGGTTTATCTAACATCAAGAAGGCCAGCAGCTCTCGTTGGAAGGCAGATGTTTGTTCAGCACAAAGTGCAGATGTTTTTGACTGAAGCTCCAAAATAAATCTTCTTTCTGATGGAAGAATTAAATGAAGGTGGCGACCGCTTCTTAAGAGAGGGGCTTTTAACACTAAAAATAATCATTTTCCTACCAGCCACCTGGGTTGGGGGCATAAATAAATAAAACAACAAACACACAAAATTAAAATATTAACAGTAACCACCACTAAAAACACTCGCAAAATAAAACAAAGCTCTTGAAACAATTAAGAACAGTTTTGAAAAAGATACATGGTGGGAGAGGCACTGATAACGTTCCCCCAGGCTCTGGCTCCAGCTGATCCTAGTCAGTAGGAATCGTCCTGAACTTTGGCACTGAACCAGCCAATAATCTCCTGTTTGTAACACTACATTCAGTCAGTGGCCATGGCAATGAACCTGATGTCACAAACTCTGTGTTTTGGTTACCATTCTTGGAACTGCAGAGGCTGAAAGCAAGAAAATCCTATGTGTCCTATGTGATTTTGGTTTTTAGGGTCAGGTAGATTCAGAGGAGCTGGACAAACTGTATACTGTTACAATACAAATCTTTAAAAAGTTGTCAGAATGTTTTGTTTTGTTTTGTTTTTAGAGACAGTCTCACTTTGTCGCCCTCGGTAGAGTGCTGTGGCGTCACAGCTCACAGCAACCTCCAGCCCTTGGGGTTAGGCAATTCTCATGCCTCAGTCTCCCAAGTAGCTGGGACTATAGGCACCTGCCACAACGCCTGGCTGTTTTTTTGTTGCAGTTTCGCCAGGGCTGGGTTTGAACCTACCACCGTAGGTATTTGGGGCTGGCATCCTACTCACTGAGCCACAGGCACCACCACCCCAAAAGTTGTCAGAATGTTAATACAGATTTTCAAAATTCCAGTGCTTGTTTCAATATTTTCATCCAGCTAAACCTCCTGAGCTGTCTAGCCTTGAGCATTTTAAATCTCCTTTGTACCAGACAAAATAAATGAATTGTGCTGAAGATGAGGAAGAGGTCCCAGTTAGAAAACAGGTAAAGGAAAAGGAAGACTTCTCTCTATTCAGAATGTTTAGTTTTAAACTGGGTTTGTGTGGATTTTTTAAAAGTCTCTTAAGAGAACAGATCTTTCCCAATATTTCCCAAGTATTCTGGGAGATTAAAGAATGATCAAAATCTTATCTTCCTTCCAGCTCTCATCCTCATTCTCTCCCCTAAAAAAAGAAACGAACCAAAAAGTTCTTGTCATAATAATCACATCTGGGTGGGCACCAGTGACTAATTATAACACAATAGGCTATTTTCTGCCTCCTAAAAATAAGGAGGGCAATTATCCAGGGGTGGGGGTGGTTGTGCAATGGTGCCACATGGCCCACACTTCACCCACGAGAAATAAACGTGGAAAACATTTCAGTCACATATGAAAAACAAGGACAGTGAGGATGAATAACAACAAGTTAAACAAAAACAGGCTGTGTGAAATGGAGGGACTTTGCCACACTGCTGATGCTGCTCTATCTGCTTGTTTCTGTATTTAACCTGAAAGATGAGACAGCAGGCACCACAGAAAGTCCCTGAGTTACACACATCCAGCTTACATACAACCCATACCTACAAACAGAGGCTATTACAGAAAGTTCCCGAGTTACACACACCCAGACTGCATACAACCCATACCTACAAACAGTGGCTATTACAGAAAGTTTCTGAGTTACCCACACCCAGCTTACATACAACCCGTACCTATGAACAAAGGCTATTACAGAAAGTTCCCGAGTTATCCACACCCAGCTTACATACGACCCATACCTACAAACAGAGGCTATTACAGAAAGTCCCCGAGTTACACACACCCAGACTGCATACAACCCACACCTACAAACAGAGGCTATTACAGAAAGTCCTCAAGTTACACACACCCAGCTGCATACGACCCGTACTGACAAACAGAGGCTATTACAGAAAGTCCCCGAGTTACACACACACAGCTTACATACAACCCGTACCTACGAACAGAGGCTATTACAGGAAGTCCCCGAGTTACACACATTTGACTGATGCACAACTCACTGAGGCACGGAGGCTATTACAGGAGACACAGGGACATGCACCTGTTCTCTCTTATACACAAACTGCAGTGAAGAACAAGCCTACAGAATCCATCGTGTTTGTAACCTAGGGACTCCTTCTACATGGGTTTTATAAACCTAAGGAAAATTTAAAGAATGTATTTGATCTAGCTTCATTTTATTTCAAAATGTAAGCTAATAGATTCCATCAGAATATGGCCTTAAAAATATCCAACATTAGTAAAATTAAATTATTTTGAAGTTATTTTGGGGAGGAAAAACAAGCAATTTGTTGTAGTGTAAAGCATGGCTTTGAGCCCAGCCCTGCAACCCACAAGTTCCCGCCTCGGGCAGGTCCTGTTAATCTCACTGGCTGGGTGTCTGACTCTTCTCTGTAGAACAAAGAAGTTGGACCAGGTGGCTTCTAAGGCCCTTTCCTGCTCTACCAGGACAGGATTTTAGTTGTTACGACCAAACTCTTAGAGACGTAAAGTACCAACAGGGCAAAGAAAAGCCGCCAGGGGAATGGCTTGAGTGCTGGGGAGGCAGCTAGATGTGTGTAACTCGGAAAATTTGAAAATAATTTCAAAAATAATTTGTATGCAACTGGCCCTTTACTCACGTTCTTATAATCATGTTCATATCCATATCAATTCTTACTCCTCTTAACACTTCTCCAGTCCATGCAGTCTCCCGCTCTCACAGACCATTACCTCACACCCTCTGCACCTCCTGCCCCAGCCTCCTTCCCAGCTGGGATGGCCTGGCTCATTAGCTCACCAAGAAGCAGAAGCCACGAGATGAAGCCTTCCCTGTGTCTCCACGTCTCATCCTCCAGACTGTGCACCTGCACCCACTTGCTTACCCTTCCCTCCTGTGTCCCCCATCTCATCCTCCAGACTGCGTACCTGCACCCACCTGCACCCACCTGCTCACCTTCCCTCCTGTGTCTCCGTGTCCCGATGAGATGCCTCTGCCATCAATGAGAACTTAAGTCCAATGACGTCACTTCTCTGTTTAAAACCCTCTGTGACCCACCTCTCATGCAGAGCGACAGCTACAGTCCCCACACAGACCAGCAGGTCCTTCTACCCTGAACTTGCCACATCTCTCCCACTGGCTTACTCCCCCTCTTCCCTGGCTGTCCCTGAAATACACCCAGTGAGATTCTACTTCAGGCCCTTTGTGTCCTCTATTCCCCCTATCTGGCCAGTAGGTTATCTCTCCAAATATCCAGAATACTCAGGGTCCTGCTCTTTTTAGGTCTATTCAAAGTCCATCTAAGAAGCCTCTCCTGACCATCATGTATAAAAAGTACTCCTGAACCACTCTGTGCCCCCCCATCCTAACCACGTTCCTCAGAGCTGTCACCAGCATGTGACAGACCATGTGCTATTTGTCATCTCCGTGATGCAGCCATCGTCGGATCTAGTCACTGCTTCGTTGATTTTATTCATTGTTTTGGTGCCAGGACCGCGGTAGGGCCGGGCACTCCTATTTATTAAATGATTCAGTAAGTTTCTGTAACATTGTTGAACACGTATGAAAAAGTTGGTGAAATTTTGATATTGTTACAGAATAAAAGAAACATTACAAACTATAACTATTGTGAATCTATTGTTCATAGATTCCCAGAATGAAAAAACAAGCAAGTAAACGGTGTAGACCCTGAGAAAGGCGCATCTAAGTTTCCAGCAGAGCCAATATCGCCCCAGAAAACACGAGATTCAAAACAGGCAACAACACAGCGCTGCTGACAAGCCTGCTCACGACGGCAGTAATCCAGGGCTCTCACACTCGAGAGGCCAATTTCCTTCGGGTGATTTCTCTCCAATTCATCATGAGTGGACAGAATCACTCAAGTCAGAGTGATTTTTATTTAGTCAATCAATTCTCTGTCAGCAGGAAAACTCCACCGGGCCCGAGATGTGCAACTTTCACGCTTGGAGTTTCCCTTACTGCCAGACAGACATTTCTGGGAAAGAGGCCCAGCACCAGCCATGGAGACCAACCCCCCTCCCAAAGGACGGTCAGGATGTCTAAATAGAACAGAGCTCACGCCAGCCTGACCTGTTCATCAAGAACGTAATGTGCGTGTTCACCCAGGACACGGCTCCCATTGGCCTGTGTGCGCCTTGTCCGCCTCTAGACCGAGGACAGCTGCAGTGAGGCTTGCTGTCCCAGCCTCTCACACTGTCTGTACACTGGAGATGGCCAGTCACTAGCAGAGCAGCTCATAGACCCACATAGGCCCGAGCGTGTCCCATTCCCACTTGGTGAGTAAAGACTAATACTTAATGTTGAAATGAGTTTGGTCTTGGTCAGGACTTCTCAGCTCTGGATGATAAGAGTAAACTGTAGCAAATTTCCTGGGGTACAATGTGACTCATAGTTATCAGGAGCCTTAAAAAGAATTATAACCTTTGACCTGGTAATTTCATTTCTAGGATTTTATCTTAAGGAAGTAATCAAAGATAAGGACAAAGATTTATGCCCAAGGATGTTCAAAAGCTGGAAACAACTGAAATGTACAAAAATAGAAGAATTCTTAAGTGAGTAATAGTAAATCTTAGACTATAACTACTAAAAATAAATTTTTGAAAATCAATTAACTTGAGTCACATTCTTCCTATAAAAGGTTAATTTGCATATAAAGCCTTATTTATAAGGGTCTAGGTACATAGCCACACCCTTGAATTGAAAGAAACCTACCCAAATAGTCACATGACTATCTCTAGGTGACGGGATTAAAGTTGATTGAAAATGTTTATCTTCATACTTTTCTACCACAAATAGGTGTTACTTCATTTTTTAAGATATTACTTAATGTTTAAAAATATCACGGGCCTGATTATAAAAAGACACATCACTTTATCTTCAGAAGAAACAAGGAGTAGAAATTCCCTTTGGATCAAAGGGGTTGAACAACTTGGCTCTTGCTAAATGTGTGATCACATCAGCGTTGTTGAAATTCTCTCATTTTATTGGACACATCACTTAAAAAAAAAAAATCACCTCCAGACAGACTTCCAAACAAACTGCATGCAAAGTTACGGGCTGCCCACCCTGATCTTTCCAGCGGGTTCTGTGGGGGTCACTTATTGGCTTAATTTAGATTAATATCGTAGGTCTAGGGTGACTAGTCTGTTTTGGATCCCAGGCAGTGCTAATTATCATCATAAAGCACAAGTTACCCGGGAGGTTTAAAGTTCAGGCCACAGACCTCTTTCTCCATTTCTGTTACTTGGCTCACCAAATTACCAGGGTCTGGTGAGTCAATATGAGAGATTCCAAACACAAAGGTCAACGGTGGGCTACTGATCTTTCTGACCCCACCTCAGAGCCACGGATTGCAATGCCATCTTCTCCTCCCACGCTAAAACCATTAGCAACCAGCTCCTCCCGCTTCATTCTTTTCTTTTCCAACTATTTTTGAAGAGGTAATAGCTCTTCCGGTGCCCACACACTAAATTAGCATGCAATTTTGAGACTTTTCTTCACTGGAAAGGCCTTTAATGCAGCTCAAACAGTACTGTACTTGCTAATGTTAATTCACATTAATTGGGTGATATTCTCTTTCAGATCACACTGTGGGCCCTCTGAGCATTCAGACAGTCTAGAGTGGGTGTGAAAAGCCAGTTTGTACACAGCTTGCGAGTTAATGGATCACTGTTTCAGAACAACATTGCAAAGACGAACTATTCAGAACCCCATCCAGTTGCTTTTCAGAAATAATTTTCAGAGAGCCTTGAAAGGACAGAGACAGAGAAAGATTAGGGAACCGTCAGTACGATCATCTGTCTTCCCACTGCCCAGCCAGTCACTAACTCCTGCTCCTTCAAGCAGCTCAGGTTTTCGTATTTCTCGGTCCATTTCCAGACTCTGCACCTGGAGGAGCTTTCCTGAAAGACGCTTTCAGATCTCGGAGACTACAGAGACTTGCTCACCACAGTGCTTTGTCTCCTTCCTGGGCACACAGCTAAACCATGTTTTCCAGCTTCCCCTGCAAAAAGGGTCTTCTATGGGTACGAGCGACACGTACCACTGTTCATCTGGCCCCCGGGGATGTCCATGTACAGTGGCAGGAACCCCCGTTAGAGATGGCAGAGCCTGAGTGTCCAGGGTCTGCTCAGGCGAGAGCCAGTCAAGACTCCCTGTTCCCTCCCTGTGAACCTGGTGAGGGGGGTCTTAACGCTAAGGGTGGATCCTTTGACTCTTAGTCAAGTCAAACTTTTAGCCCCAGATACTCCTCTTTGCCCTGCTCTAGTAACTACCTCATATTTCTCCCTAAACTGACCAAGCCAGCATCAAACTGGTGGATTAAATAGTCTTATATTCTTTTTGAAATAATTTCTACTATGACTACGTATCTGTATGTCTTAGATGATGATATACCAATAAGGTGAAATTTTCAGTTAAAGCAGAAATCCACTTTAGAACTAACTGGGCCATGCAACTGGTGATGGAGCTATCAAATATTTGGGGTCAATTTTAAATGATATTGTATAGATTTAAATATTTTGTCAGTTTTCAACAATTACAAAATTCCACTTGGTCTTTTAAATTTTTTGTTAAAAGGGTATCCCCAAACCCAAAACACTGAACTTCCTATTCCTAACTTTTTATAAAAGGGAAAACTTTTTTAACTCTTACATTTTTTACAATAGCAACTTTCAACGTAACTTATTCCTGTAGGTTTACATTTAAACTAACAGAGATTGCTACTTTTTTTCCCTAAACTTGCAAATCATCTCCTGAATGGAAAAACCCTGTATGTGATGAACTTTAAAAGATACTGTGTCTGGTCTCCTTTGAAGAGTTTACAATTTAGCAGGAGAGAGGAAAACACAAATAAATAAGGCCTGTGCTGTACGGTATGAAATGAGTTCTCCAGGGGCACACTGAGGGCGAGAGCGTGGGGGAAAGGTCCTTAGAGAAAGAAGGTGACATTTAAGATGTATAAGGATCTGAAGATGTGGAAGAGAGGAGAGGAAGAGAATTGGTAGGGCAGAGGGCTTCTGAACCTTCTGGCTGGACTTTCTTGTCCCCAGTAAAATCTTTTAAATGCATACTTCAGCAAAGTCTTGTTTTGTTCATATGAAGGAAATAGTGTTCACAAAAGAACAAGGTAGTTGTTCTTCTGTAGTGCCTGCCTGTAGCCGTGGCTCTGGAGATCATCAGACAGAACCCAGGTGATACCATCTGACGACTGGTGCCGGGCCAGCAGATGGAAAGCATTACTGAGCTGATTCTGTCCCAGTGGCTGGATGCAGCATCCTGGTGTGAAAAATGAGCAGGGTCACAGGTCTGCGTGTCGCAGCCATGATGGCCGATGCCACTGGGATGCTGCCGAGTGATACGCGTGGTTGTCAGAAGCCCTTGTCCTCCTATAGCTTCTTGTTCGTTAAGCTTTGGGAGTAGGAAAAACATTATTCCTGGTGGGTTGGGAAGGGAGGCTGAACTGCAAAAACAAGTCCCATGTTAACCGTGGAGAGAGGCACGTAAAAAGGAACATTGAAAATGTTATTCTTTCTTACCAGGACACTGAATTTTTAAAAATTGATAGTGACAAGAAAAGAGAACATAGTAACTTTCTGTTCTTCTCTGCCCATAAGCTTGGACCCCCATGGCCAGGGCCTCTGAGGCCTGTGGAAGCTCATGTGAAATCTGGAAGTTGTCCAGAAGAAAACCCATTTTCTGATGGTTCCTCCCCATTTGCTTCATGTTCTGAGAAATCTGTATATGTATCTGCAGGGTCATTGAAGCTGCTTATCTCTCCCCACCTGGCAACCTAGGGGCAGAAAATACGGCAGGAAGGCCGACGGGGAGGACGGCCCTAGAGTTAAGAGAGCTGCTTTCGAATCTCCTTCTCCGTGACCTCGGCAAGCTTAACAACCTTCCTTCTGATCTCTAAAGAGGTGATTCATTCCTGCCTAACTACCTCCCAGAGTAATGTAGAGATCCGAACAGAAGTGAGATGATACTTAAGAGGCAGATTGGTCAGCTAGAAAAGAATGCAAGGAAAGTTTGAATAACAGCAAAATAGTAATGATAATACATGTAGCGGTTTTGATATTTTCATTCATTGCTTTATCTCCAGTGTCTGGCACAGAGTTGGACTGTGAGAATTATTTACTATATAAATGAATGAATGGGGCAGGGTAAGTCTGTTACAGATTAAGCAGTATTTCTATAGGCTTTTTGAAAATTATCCAAAAGGCTGGCTTGGCACCCGTAGCACAGTGATTATGGCGCCAGTCACATACACCGAGGCCTATGGGTTTGAACCCAGCCCGGACCAGCTAAACAACAATGACAACTGCAACAAAAATAGCTGGGTATTGTGGCGGGCACCTGTAGACTCAGCTACTTGGGAGGCTGAAGCAAGAGACTCACTTAAGCCCAAGAGTTTGAGGTCGCTGTGAGCTATGACCCATGGTACTCTACCGAGGGTGACATAGTGAGGCTCTATCTCAAAAAAAAAAAAAAATTTATCCAAACGGCTAATAAAAGCCACATTAAACCTCCTTAGAGAATCACAGGCAATTGATTTAATTTATGGTGCACACAGTTAATGTATCTTTTTGAGACCTTTGTGAATAGAGAGCTTAATAAATACTTAGAGTCCCAGGCACATGGGTCTAAATGGAAAGCTGGACTCGAGGGAGGAAACCCCTTGGCTGTGACACTCCATGTAATTGTGGGGCTCCTGTCCACCTCCCTTATCTCATTCCTTCCTTGTGACAAGAGTGGCTCCCTAAAAGATGAGCATTGCTGACATGAAGAGTTGACATCTGAAGTTGAACTAAGCCTCCAATTCAGACAATTCTCAAGTTCAACACTGCACTTGGGAAAATTAGAGCACCAGTTTCCAAAGGGTTTGGGGGAAAAAAAACCTATGGGCCCATTTGAACCTGATCCTAAAAAGATTGATATGGCTGCAGGAGGTGCCAAGAATCCAGGAGGCTTAGCTCCAACTTAAAGGGCAACATCATGTTTCAAGATCTAGAAAAAATAATTCTATGCTGTGTGTGGAACCAGAAAAGAACCTGGATAGCCAAGGCAATCTTCTGGAAAAAACAAATCTGGAGACCTCACATTACCAGCTTTATACCACACTACAAGGCTATAGTCACTAAAACAGCATTATGTTGGCACAAAAATGGAGACAGAGCATGGGACAGAAAACTCAAACACATACAGCCAACTGATTTTTTTTTTTAATTGTTTGGGATTCATTGAAGTTACAAGAATTAGGTTACACTGGTTGCATTTGCTAGGTAAAGTCCCTCTCATAATTGTGTCCACCCCTAAGAGGTGAGCCATACACTGTGACCCTCCAATTCCCTCCCATCTCACCTCTCCCTGTTCCCTCATTTCTTGACCCCCCCCACTATGTATTAGGTCATCTACTGCCTTCATGTTAGAATTGGATTCTTGCTTCTCCATCCTTGTGATGCTTTACAAAGAAGAATGTGTTCCACCTCTATCCAGGTTAATACAAAAGATGAAAAGTCTCCATCTAGTTTAACGGCTGCCTAGTATTCCACTATGTACATATATGACAGCTTGTTAATCCATTCCTGGGTTGTTAGGCATTTAGGCTCTTTCTACATTTTGGTGATTGTAAATTGAGCTGTGATAAACAGTCTACTGCAAATGTCCTTACGATAAAAAAATTTCTTTTTCTTCTGGGTACATGCCCAGTTATGGGATTGCAAGATCAAATGGGAGGTCTAGCTTGAGTTCTTTGAAGATTCTTCATACTTCCTTCCAAAAAGGTTGTATTAGTTTGCAGTCCCACCAGTTTTGAGACTGTGATGTGGGCCATTCTCACTGGGGTTAGGTGATATCTCAAGGTGGTTTTGATTTGTATTTCTCTGATGATTAGGGACGATGAGTATTTTTTCATATGTTTCTTTAGCCATTCATCTGTCTTCTTTAGAGAATATTCTATTCATCTCTCTTGCCCATTGATATATGAGCTTGTTGGCTCTTTTTTTGTCGATTAATAGATCTATAGATCCTAGTTATCAAGCTTTTGTCTGATTCATAATATACAGATATCTTTTCCCATTCTGAAGGTTGTCTTTTCCCTTCAATTGTTGTTTCCTTAGCTGTACAGAAGCTTTTAAGTTTAATTAAGTCCCATTTGTTCATTTTTGTTGTTGCCAAGGAAATCTTCATAAAATCTTTCCCTGGGCTGATATCTTCAAGTGTTTTCCCCATACTTTCTTTGAGGATTTTTATTGTTTCATGCCTTAGATTTAAGTATTTTATCCATCTTGAATCAATTTTTGTAAGTGGTGAAATGTGTGGGTCTAGTTTCAATCTTTTACATGTGGATATCCAGTTCTCCCTACACCATTTATTGTAGGATTCTTTCTCCTAGTTTAGGTTCTTATTTGGTTTATCAAAGATCAGGTGGCTGTAAGGTATTAGTTTCATCTCATGGTTTTCTATTTAGTTTCAAATGTCTATGTCTCTATTTTTGTGCCAATACCATGCTGTTTTGACCATCATGGCCTTATAGTATAGCCTAAAGTCTGGTAGACTGATGCCACTGACTTTGTTTTTATTACCAAGAATTCCCTTGGCTACATGGGCTTTTTCCTGGTTCCATACAAAATGAAGAATTATTTTTTCCAAATCTTGAAAATATGATGATAGTATTTTAATGGGGATTGCATTGAATCTATAGATTGCTTTGGGAAGTACAGACATTTTGACAATGTTGCTTCTTTAGCCAGCTGATTTTTGAAAAAGCAGACAAAACTATAAACTGGGGGGAAAGAAGCCTTATTCCATAAATGGCATTGGGAAAAGTGGATAGCCACAAGCAGAAGAATGAAACAGGATCTATATAGCTCAGCACTCACAAAAATTAATCAAGATGGACAAATGACTTAAATGTAAGCCATGATACCATAAGAATTCTAGAAGAAACTGTTGGAAAAACACATCTAGATATTGGCCTATGCAAAGAATTTATGAAGAAACCCAATAGCAATCATAAGAACATCAAAAGTTAATGACTAGGACTTGATTGAATTAAAAAGCTCCTTCATAGATAAGGAAATAATGAACAAAACAAATAGACAACCTACAGAGTGGGAGAAAATATTCACAAGCTATATGCCAGAGAAAGGGCTAATAACCAGAATCTACAAATAACTCAAGCAAATCCATAAGAAAAAAAAATTAAATAACCCCGTCAAAAAGTGGGCAAAGCCATGAACAGAAGCTTTTCAAAAGAAGATAGATAAATGGCCAGGAAACATGAAAAATGCTCACGATCACTACTCATCAAGGAAATGCAAATTCAAACCAAAATGAGATGTCGCCTGACTCCCATCTGAGTGGCTTTTATTAAAAAGCCCCTAGATAATAGACGCTGTCCTGGATGTAGAGAGAAAGGAACATTTCTATACTGTAGGGAGGATTGCAAGTTAGTACAACCTCTATGGGAAACAGTGTGGAGATACTTTAGACAACTAAAAGTAGACCTACCATTTGACCCAGGAATCCCAGTACTTTGGATATTTACCCAAAGGAAAAGAAGTCATTTTATCAAAAAGACACCTGCATTTGAATGTTTATTGCAGCACAATTCACAACCGCAAAGATGTGGAATCAGCCTAAGTGCTCCTCAATTCATGAGTGGTATATATGAGTGGAGTACTACTTGGCCACGAAGAAGGATGCCTTAATGCCTTTGCAACAATTTGGATGAAACTAGAGACCATTATCCTAAGTGAAGTATCTAAAGCAGGCGTCCTCAAACTACAGCCTGCAGGCCACATGCAGCCCGCCTAGGACACTTATCCAGCCGGGTGTTTTTGCCACTGCTGCCTGTCCTGCTTAGCAGCCGACTCGTCCCAGAGCCCACAGTCCAGCCCTCCAACAGTCTGAGGGACAGTGAACTGGCCCCCTGTTTAAAAAGTGTGAGGACCCCTGATCTAAAGAATGGAAAAACAACCTCCACATCTACTCTTTATTAAATTGGAACTAACTGAAAAGTACATACCTGCTTAGAGGGAAGCAAAACTTAATGAAAATCAAATTGGGGAGAGGGAGGAGGAAAGACGGGTGAAGACCTGGCTACTGGGTACGATGAGCACGGTCTGCGTGATGGGCACACTGCCAGCCAGAACTCAAGCATCAGAAAAGTGGTCCATGGAAGGAACCAAAAATATTTGTACCTCTGTAATGCTTTGAAATTTTTTTAAAAACCTCCATTTTAAAAATGGCATGATTGGTTTAGAGGAAGATATTGAAGAAAAGGAAGTCAGCTGAGGGGAGGGGATGTAAAGCAGGCGATCAATAAATATTAGATGGATGAACAGTTGAATAATGAGTAATGAATAAATGGTAGGTGCTTTATAGATATTTGGTTTGACCAGTTTTGAAGACTTGCTATGCAATGCCAAATTAGGACCACTACATTTTGCTAAAATTAAAAATAAATAAATATAAAAATAAATAGTCTATAATTTTTTTCAGCAATCACTGATAATACTTTTATGTTAAAAGGTTACTTTTAACACCTTCAGTCATTTTTTTTGTTTTCAGACACTCTCAATAAAACTTTTAGCTGATCCTTGGAATGATGTTACCATGAAAGGGTTCTAGTGTCCCATTATCTCTGTCATGTCATTACCTTGATAATCACACAGTGGCCCAGATTATCAAAGGGCCCAGGCAGTTTCAAGAAAGCAGTCCTTGGTAACCCAGAGACTCAGATATAGATTCTTACTTTGTTTTTCCCTTGAGAATATCAGCTTAGGCTCTGAGTGGCTACTACATTGGGCCCACTGTTACACTGCACCTTAACTATTCCTGGCTAAAGGGGCACATGTGATTAATTCAATCTGTGAGCATTACTGCAGCCCCTCTCTGTGCTCTGCTGTATTATGGTTAGGACTAAAAGGAATGGAATGAAAAGAAGGACGGCGTAGAGGGGAAGGTGGCTTAGCCCTTCTGGGTGGCCACCTCTTAAATAGAAATCTATACTTGCTCATATAAATACCACACTAAGTTTTTGTAATTCCCAAATCACATTTATGCACTTAAAAATATCTTTATTTCCAAGTTGTTGCAGATGAAGCACAGATGGCAATATCCATTTTACAACAAAATTAGAAAATCAAAACTAAAGCAAACATTTCTGTTAATCTATAAAAACATGTTTTAAGTGTAATTGATGCCGAACAGCATAGATATTCCAAACCAAGAAACACATCAGAGAAAACTGAACATTCTGTGTGCTGCTAACGGAGCATGCACAGTAAGGACAGTGTCGAGACTCTACTTACAGGAGGCAGAAAGCTCTTTCCTAATCGCTATCACGTAGGTCAAAGCCCAGGTTTTCACTGACAAAGGAGACTTTGTACTTTTCCACCTTCTTAGAATGTTCTATTTGTGATACCGCCTGTTACCCAAGAGCAGAATATCTCTAGTATAAACGCTAAGGACTCTTGTTAAAAAAGAAATTTAAAAAAAGGTGACTCAGTTCATGCAGGAGAAAATGACCACACTGTGACAGGGACCGTCCTTCATTTCCCTGTGCTGGCCCAGGTGGCCTGTTGGACACAGCACAGCACACACAGAGCATCACTCCATGGAGCTATCATTGATGTTCCAAGTTGAATTCTTAAATAAAAGTTTGTTGAAATCTAATCTCTGTTCAAGTTCATACATTAAAAGTTTCAAAAAAATCTTTTCACTTAGATCGAATTACATTGTAAAAATCTACCTTGTTTAACGTGGATGTGTAAATGACTACAAAGTTTTTCATTTTTCTTTCTCCTTCTCAGGGAAAATTCCACAAAATTTTCCAAAAAAGTAAGCTATCACCACCAGAGAAACAATAACAACAACCCCCAAACTAAAATTCTTTCTGTGGGCGGCGTCTGTGGCTCAAGGAGTAGGGCGCCGGCCCCATATACTGAGGGTGGCGGGCTCAAACCCAGCCCTGGCCAAAAATCTGGAAAAAAAAAAACAGACACACAATAAAGACTATAGAACACACAAAATTGTCTATAGAACAATTTTTTAAAAAATAAAAAAATAGAATTCTTTCTGTTACACTGTTACTACGATGAATTTCTTCTGGACTGCTTACGTGGCTCCTTAGTTCTCT
>CAUYQV010037292.1:0-16057 GCA_963574575.1 Galagoides demidoff
GACAACAATTGAAAAATGAGCGAAGGGGGCTCGGTGCCTGTGGCTCAAGTGGCTAAGGCGCCAGCCACATACACCTAAGGTGGTGGGTTCGAATCCAGCCCAGGCCCACCAAACAACAATGATGGCTGCAACCAAAAAAAAATAGCAAGGCATTGTGGTGGGCGCCTGTGGTCCCAGCTACTTGGGAGGCAGAGGCAGGAGACTCACTTGAGCCCAGGAGTTGGAGGTTGCTGTGAGCTATGCCATGGCACTCTACCCAGGGGGACAGCTTGAGGCTCTGTCTCAAAAAAAAAAAAAAAAAAGAAAGAAAGAAAGAAAGAAAAATGAGCAAAGGGCTAAATAGACATTTTTCAAGAAAGGCATACAATGGTCAATAATCACATAAAAAGATAATTAACACCATTATTCATTAGTGAGTACAGTGGCCCGCTCATAGTAACCTTTAACTCCTGGGCTCAAGTGATCCTCCTGCCTCGACCTCCCAAGTAGGTGGGACTACAAATACATGTCACCATGCCTGGCTAATTCTTCTGTAGAAATGAGGTCTCATCATCCTGCCCAGTCTATTCTTGAGCTCCAGACCTCATGTAATTCCTCCACCTCAACCTGCCAAAGTTCTTGGCAAATATGTGGTCTTTTTTTGAATGTATTCTTTCACCTAGCATAACGTTTCCTAGGGTCACTCCTGCTAGAGCAGTATCAGTACTTCATTGCTTTTTACTGCCTAAAACATTCCATTGTGTAGATATGCCATAATGTTTATCCATTTATCAGTTGATAAATGTTTGAGTGGTACTCATTCTTTTGTTATTGTGAAAAATGTAGTTAAGAACATTTGTGTGGAGGGTTTTCTGTATATGTATGTGTGTGTAGCCCAATGTGTATCTGGGAATGAAATCACTTAGTCCTATTTCACTCTACATTTCAGCTCACCGTAAGTAAGGGTTCCTGTCTCCCTGAGCCCAGGAGTTTGAGGTTGCTGTGAGCTATTACACCACAGCAAAGAAAGAGAAAGAGAGAAAGAGAGAGAGAGAGAGAGACAGAGAGAGAGAAAGAAAGAAAGAAAGAAAGAAAGAAAGAAAGAAAGAAAGAAAGAAAGAAAGAAAGAAAGAAAGAAAGAGAAAGAAAGGCATCCTCACTAGCATGCATTACTGTCTGCCTTTTTAATTCTAGCCATTTTAGTGAGTGTGTATCTCATTGTAACTTTCATTTGTTTTTCACTAATGATGTTGATGACCTTTTTAGTGAATATTTCATATACATGAAATCATATACTGGGTGATAGAGCAAGATCCACTCTAAAAAAAAATCCCACATGGGTATGATTTCACTTATATGAAACATTCAGGATAAACAAAACAATAGACACACAAACTAAATTGTTTACCAGGGGCCTTGGGGAAGGGGATAAATGGGTAATTACTGTTAGTCATTACTGGAGTACTGTTAGTTTTCTTTCTGGAGTCATGAAAATATTGTGAAATTAAATAAAGGTGACTTTTTCAAAACTGAATACTAAAGGACAATGAAATATGCACATTGAAAGGGTGAATTTTTTGGTATATAAATTTTGCCTCAATAAAACTTTGAAAAAGGAGTAGTTGTACATAATGCAGTTTTTAAGAAATCAAACCTCTTCTTCCTCCTCCTCCCCAACCAAGGAATAAAGTAAATCATATAAAATCCTGTCACCCTGGTGTAGGTCATCCCTCTCTGCTCTCTGTGCATATAGATGAATAAACGGATGATGGAGAACAGAGTTACCATTTTCACTTCTGTCCCCTGTAGTATTATGTGACATATACACTTGTGCCATGGCCTAATGGTTATGGGACTCTATCCCCCTCTTCTTGACTTTGGTCTTTGCTATGAGTCTTGCTTTAAAGGCAGAAAAGTGCTGTGTGCCAAGTGATGTGTCTGTGTCTCTGTGATGTGAGCTAAGGCTACGAATGTGCTTGTGCAGGGGGGCGGTGGGGGGCGGGTTTGCTTGCTCTCTTTGACCCTGTCATCACCATGAGAAGAATATGCTCCCAAGAGCTGGCTGGTCCCAGAAGTCGTCTGGGCAGATTTCAATCCAATCTGTGCCATGAAATCAAATACAACTGACATCAGGCAATTCATAGATTCTTGGGTAAGAAATTAATGCCTCTTATTGGAAGTTACTGAATGTTGAAGGTGTAATGCAGTATGATCAGGTAATGATTGACTAATGGATAAATATTATTTTATTTAAAATGGAGTCATATCTTACATACTGTTTTTAGTGAAACTAAGATATATATATATATGTGTGTGTGTGTATGTATATACATATATATGTATCTTCACCTGGCATTTATAAACAAAAGATATAAATTTCGAAACAATTCCATTAAAGTTGAGATAAAATGTTATTGAATACACTGATAGACTAAAAGCATGGAATCATTTGCTAAGCACTGGCTTTTATTTCAGATAGTATCTGACATTCACTTTTACAAAGATAGTACCAGCTCTCTGTCAACTTGACCCATCTCTGCAACACATCTGCATTTTTAATCATATTGTTTATTTTATGATTTAATAAACATTGACTAACAGTTAATATACATTTAATTTCTTGGAAAAAAGTAAAAACATTTAGTTATAATAACATTGTATTATAACTAATAAAAATGTTTTCATGGTTATGTTTTAATAAACAATTTTATAATTTGAAACTCTTTGGGAAAATTTCCTACATTCTTTGGGTTACATTTCTTTCTGAACTTGATTTTGCCTCTGTGCGTGTATATGTACGTCTGTTTTTCTCTCCTCCTCCTCCCTCTTTCTCTTACCTCCCTTTCCTTCCTCCTTTTTGAAAACAGGTTTGCATAATTCTCACACCTTTCATTGTTTTTCTTCTCAAGTGTACAGTCCATAGTTTATGTCCAGACTACCATCTACTCTGATAGGGGAAAGATGAATGCTTGATTTCATTTTTACTTTTCCAAAACTTTTTTGCCAAATTGAACTATAATTTAATGATTGAAAATATTTTAGTTAGTGTCTTACTTCTTTGGGAGGAAGGAGTTTGGGAATGATTGGGGGAATGTACAGGGTTCATTAAGGAATTTTGCTCAGCGCCCTTTGTCCAGTAGTTTCCCTGTGACTAACTCTGGAGGAGGCTGGTACTCTACCCATAGAGTAGACCCAGGGGGCAGACAAAACAAGTTTCACATCTTATTCATAACTCAGTGTGAAGACCTTGAGGCAGTAGTTTCATCTGAGGGCATCCGTCCTAATTTCTCAATTTCCATCTTTCATCTGAATCTCCCCAGAAATCATTTTCCCTCTTCTTATACTCAATACAGAGAAGATAATGCTACCTGCTTGGTTGCTCTCTTCAAAGTTAGTTGTATTGGTGAATGTGCTTAGAACTTTAATTCAGAACCATTTTTGGAAAGAGCCTCACTGTGAACTACCCTTTCATTCCTAAACTCTCATGCTCTGAACCATATAGCATGAAGTCTCTCTCTTCCATTGAGTGCTATTAGTAAATTAACTTTCTGTTGGAATTTCATTTTTGCTATTGAGCTCCCCTTCGTTATTTTTATTCTGACTTTAGCAAATATTTTAATATTATAAATTGTGATAATTATAGTTGAATTTTTGTTCATTTCTTGCTACTGAAATTAGCTATTTCTATTTTATTCTTACAAACTAAACAGTATATGACCCTGTGAAGCATATGTATTCTCTACTTTAATCTTATTACAGATTAAATCAATGATTTCCTTAATGTTATTTAGTAGTAGGAGGACTATGAGTATTTTGCCCACTGACATCCTACCCTAGCCTCCTTTGTGAGGTTAAGGTCTTCCAATAGAACTTAGATATAAAGTATGATAATTTTCTTGTCTAATTTAAAACAATTCTCTATACATATTTTTCATCATCTAAGAAAAAAATAAAATGAGCCATAAATTTGGTAATAATCTTAAATCCAATTTATTAGTGACTATTCCACTGAGAGGTTTAAATTTCAACTCTAATTAAAGAGCTTAGTATGTATTAGATCCTTAAGTGACATCTATGAGATAGTCAACTTCATGACAGCCCAGTAAGTACACTTCCTGAGACTCAAAAGATCCCACAGCTGGGGGTAAATCAGTTTTTATGCAAATATTCAAAGAAGTATCCTTCTGGACCAGCTACAATGATATTCCAAGAAAGAGATATTTATATGAAATAATTTTTGTATGAAAATCACCTTATTTCTAGCATAACTAAAATGTCTATATATTTAATAATAGTAAGCAATAGACGAATTTTGAGAAGGAATCCCTTCAAAATCAGGAAAAGAAGATGCATTCCTATTTTCTTATGACTAATTTAACAAAGAATATCATTAATATATCCTAATCTAGATACTAACTTTTTAAAAGACAATAACTATGGTAGTAGTTATCTTTCGAATTTCCAGTGACCATCTTAATTTCAAATGTGTTCACAAATCAGCAACTATCATGTACGTTGAGGGAAAATAATTTATTCCAAGGAAAGTAGAAATTATATGTATAATTCATTGACTACAATGTGATTTGCTTTGTCTTCAGTCCTAAAGTATGATCTGAAAACTTGGTTTGGCCAGAATTTGAACAGAAGTATAAGAGGGGGAATTGAATGTGCTTCATCTAGCTTAGCTCATCACAGCCCAAAGGACTACCACTGTGATGAGTAAGGACCTGACCTTAAACCAGAAATACAAACGGAACAGATTTAAATGAACCAATTTCATATAGAGTGTCCTTAGAAGTTTACCGGCAGACACGATTATTCAACCAATGAACTTTGATTATAATCTTATATTTTGGTGGCTTAATGTGAATGATTTGCTAAATCAAAATCTTACTCCATTCCATAAAGCTTATCTGTTTTGACGCTATATTTTGTCATCATTGTGGAACAGAGGCCTACAAATTATTGTTAGCAAGATGTAAACCTTGTTGCCATCTTAACTGGCATAGTAACAAATCATTGTGATTTGTTTTTAAACTGTCTTTTATCCAAAGATACTTAAATACTTTATAATGATTACTTTTGTGGTAAGTTTTTCATCTTAATTTTTGCAGCTGGAAGTGGCATCAGGAAGTGAACGTGTGACAGGACTGCACAATTGCTCCACATCACCTAGACGTGTAAAAATATTTGGAGAAAATTACAAGTTCATATTTGGTTTCCATTCATGTGCGAAAGCAAGCTATTTTGCATGTACATGCACCTGCTTTTAAATTTAGCTATAAAAATTCCTGATTAAACAAAGCCCAGACTCTCTTTTCTATAAACAGAAAGCAAGCTTTATTTTTAGCTTTTAGCTGCATCAAAGGTGTTTCCCAATGTCCATTTAGGAAAACCTATATCCTAGGTGCCCAGCCAAATCCTGAGATCAAAACAGGTCCTGAAACCCTCCACTCTCTCTCCACACACTATTGCTATTTTCATCAGGCATAATGGGAGATGCATGAAGTTACTAACATGCCACCTCGTAATCCTGCAGTTACAGCTGAGCACCTGTTGCTTCAGACACTTAAGTACCTTGAGGAGGATCGGCCTGACCCTTCCAGCCCAGCTCCTCTTCCCAACTTGCCTGAGTAGCCCTCAGTCCCATAATCATTCCACAGAAATAAAGTCATCTCACTACCCTAAAAAACAGTTACTAGAGTTTTCACATCTAGTAACTGTTCAGTTAATTTTAAATAAGAAAATGAAGGCATCAATATCCAGATTACTTTTCTCAGATCTCTTAAGCTTTTGGTTGGATGATGATGTAATTTATAGCTGTTTAATCATGTGTGACCCATGGTTAAATACCTGAATAACATCCTGATATGATTATAGAGGCAAATTCCTGTTATTTCTCAGAAATTCAGTCTCCCTTTCCCCCAAATCACTAAAATTTTATTTTTTGGCTGCTTGATGAGTTAATCATAGGATTGGTCTGTGGTATGAATAAATGTACATCATTGCTCTAAAATGTGAGAGTTTAAGTGGCTTTGAGGTCTTCAAGCTTTCAATGCAGTAACTAGTTTTACAACATCATCTGAATGTTATGTAGTTCTACTTCTAGCTCTATTCTTCATCTATAAGATCATGAATAATTTGAACTAGATAATCTCCGTGATTTCTTCCAGCCATTAAATTTAAGGCTTTGTTTGCAGAGAGGGAAGATACTGCTCACTGTGTCCGAATTATGTTGGACATTCACATACCACATCTGCCTTCCAGGAACTTTTATTAATTAGTCCAGATGCTAACTTTTGTAACAGTTAAGACTATTTCCTTCAAATAAACAGCTTCCACCTTCTTCCTACAAGCAGAACTGACTGGTGTTCATAACCAAACTTCATACATCTTGCCTTGATTATTGTGTTTGGTGAGTTCACCACTTGTCTCAGAATTCTATTGCAAATTAGTAGAACTTTCGGGATGTGGCGTTCCCATTAAAGTAGCCTCTGTTTGCATTAGCTGATCTAGCACTCCGTTACTAAAAGTGGAGTTCAAGAATGAGTAGAGTCAACACTACCCAGAGTTTGTCCAAAATGCAGAATTTTGAACCCCCATACAGATGTCGTGAATTGGAATTGGTATTTTAACAAGCCCTCCAATGATTTACATCTACACTGAAGTTTGAGAAGCACTGATCTCATAGAGTTATTAAAATATTGGTGTTCCTTGAGCTTGTGGTTGATGACAAGCACCACTTGTTTTACAAGTCAGAACTCTTAACTCCTGTGTTGATAAAACTGATTTCTAAAACAGAAATGCCTGATTTTATATTGTAAGGCTGTCAGGAATATCCTTTTAAATTTTATGATATTTTATTAGGCAATTTTTCAAATATGCCAGTACAGTTAAAAGAATTATACAGCGACCACCCATATACCCACCACGTATGTTTTATAATTTTTTTTCTTCTTCATGTGGAGGGAATTTGTTCATAAGAAGGCCACAATTTATATGCCCCCCATCACAATGACCCCAGATACTTGATGGGTGTGTTATAAACAAAAGAGCCATTCTTTAGCTGCCTGCTCTGAGCATAGCCCTAAGACTGTCAGTAATATATGGGATACTATGAACCACCCCCTTTCTTGAAACAGTCTTTTTTTGTTTCCTAGTAAATCTGGATTCGTGGCTCTTTTTCATCTCTAGTCTCTAGTGGTGCCTGCCATGTATTCACCTTGCTACTCTATGTGCTGCTCCTGACTCACTCCCTGCCCTCCCATGACTTCATCTACCCGCCGTATGTGGCCACTTCATCCTCTGTACCCCAGCATGGCTCTTGCTTTTGAGCTCCAGCTCACTTGACTGGAACCAGGACCTGAATGTTCTCCCGAGTTCTTGCTTACTCATTCCCTTTTTCACACCTGCTTCTCCTTTCTGGGTACTGAGTTACTGACCTCTTTTTACCCACTCCCTTTGCTTCACCTCAGGTCCCCAATTACATTTCTTTTTTTTCTCCTCCCCACTTTTTTTTTTTTTTTTTAGATAGAGCCTCACTTTGTCACCCTCAGTAGAGTGCTATGGCGTTACAGCTCACAGCCACCTCCAACTCTTGGGCTTAAGCAATTCCCTTGCCTCAGCCTCCTAAGTAGCTGAGGTGACTGCCACAGTGGCCAGTTGTTTTTTGTTACAGTTGTCATTGTTGTTTAGCTGGCCCAGGATAGGTTCAAACCCTACACCCTCAGTGTATGTGACTGACGCAGTAACCCACTGTGCTCCAGGTGCCCAACTTACATTTCTTAACTGATCTTTCTTCTTGCCCAGGATTATTCACCCTGCACTGCCTCTTTCCCCTCTCCAGTACTTTTCCCACCAAACACACAAAAGACTATCTACTGCTGCAAAGATGCGTGTAGAATACAGATCCCTCCCTTCCTCCAAACCCACTAGATCACCCATGCAGTAGGAAAGCTCTCTCTGGATCTTCTCACTTTACTAAACCTACCCCTGGGTCATTTCTTCACCATTAATTCCTTCTGCCCCACAGCTTCAGAGGTCTGTTTATTCAGCCCTCAGTGCCTTTACTCTTTTCTTGTACTGTAGAAACCCATGCACCCTTCCAGACCCAGCCCCGATGTCACTTCCTTTGCAATGCTGTCACAGTTCTTTAATGCTCCTAGGGGTACACTTCACAGGTTCCCTTGTACAGCAGATGTGTTGTTCTGTTTTGCAGGAGCTTTGGAGTCAGCGCTCAGTTCTGGCACTGACCACATGATCTCTGGCCACTCATTAATCTCTTTGGATGTCTCAGATTGCTCATGCCTAAAGCAGAGATCAGAGGACATCTACCCAACAGGACATTGTGTGTGGATTATAAAGTGTTATTATCAGTTTTTCTTTATGCAAATACATTCCTTCTTTTTGCCTCCTTTGAGAGGATATTCCTGCGTTTCTGTGCTCTTCTCATCAGTCCCATTGTCCTCATTTTTGTCATAGTCATACGAATGTGTCTCACAATCCTTTACCATTCCAGCCCACATTTTGTCCATTGCCCATACTCTGCGTACTCATACACAGATATTTCAGTCGAGAAGATGCTCTCACCTGTGTTTCTGGGTACTTGGCTATGTACTTTTCAAAGTAATCTGTTTAACCTCTTGCTGTTTAAATTGCAAGCTAATTCAGCCTCGTTGCCAACTCAACTGCCAGAGAAGTACTTTGAGGTAGATTCCGAAGTTACCATAAAGATGAAGAATAAATTCAATTTTGGCTTTGGAAAACAGTTCATCGGGGACTTCTCCATTACAATACATTTCCCCCATCTTACATCTCAACAGATTTGCTTAATAGTTCCTTCAGATTTAAAATTTTGATTATTGATAATGTGCTATTAGAAAGTGACTGTTTTGGGGGGGCTCTTGTGTCTGATTTTATCATATCCTTCCATGAAGAAAGTATTTTAGATCTGAATCTTAGCAATCACAATGGCAATCAGTGACAAAACAAGATTCCATTATAAGGTTTCCTCTGAAAGCTTAGTTTTCAAGTGGAGTGTTTCCCTGTTCTACAATTCTACTGCAGAAATCTGTTTATGTATTTTAGTACCTAGAGCAAGGGCTCTTAGACCAAGGCCCATTGATGTACTTGAAATTATCTGTGAACTTCATGACGTTGTAGGTAAACATTGTGCAATGGACAAATGGATACTTTTCTAACATCCTCAAAGAGCTTCTTGATCCAAGTTATGAATCAGTGATGTCCTAAATAAAGGGAGCTAGAAGCGAGGGTGTTAACAACTTCTGAAATTCTAAATTTCTGATGAATAGTGATAGAAATAAGCTTGACTCTGTGATTATAGTACCCAGTAGACTGCATCTGTTGAAAGGAGGCCACACAGCAGGAAGCAGTGTGTCTCACTGAGAGATTATCTCTTTTATCAACAAGACACTGGTAACTTGTCTTTCAGTCCTAGGGAATGCAGACCCGCAAATAAGTACCTGTGGGAATCGGGCTAGCAGCCCAAAGACATTTAAAGCTTAGAGCTTATGGCTACTTCAGTGCACCAACCTACAGTAAGGTGAATTTGACTTCCTTGCGGAACTACAGGAAGATTCTCATGGATTAGGTTGCCAGATGCATGTCAGTGATAATTACTAAGAAAGAAAACATAACCTTCCTTGGTGCAATTATGGGAGAGTAATGGACAGACAGTGCAACAAAAGCTTAAGCACATTAACCTCCGGTCAATTTTGTGCTCACTTTTCTACCATTGTGACCACCTCATTTACACATGTGCAGATTTTGAGACTTTCTCCTCCCCAGTCCCCTTAAAAAGCAAACCTCACCACATGCATCGAGACAGAAACACAGGGCTCTGGCCCTCCTAATTTACACAGGATAACGTAGGAAGAGTATTCTTGCCTGGAAAATGACCGTGACAGGTTTCTAATTCCTTAGTAAGTCGAGCCCCCGACGTGAGATTTTTTTCTACTTAGAATTTTGTTTCATGTTTGTTTCAAAAAGTACAGACACATCTTTCAAACCACTGAAAAATAAAATTTATGGGCGGTGCCTGTGGCTCAGTGGGTAGGGCACTGGCTCCAAATACCAAGAGGGGTGGGTTCAAACCTGGACCCAGGCCAAATTGTAACAAAAAATAGCCGGGCGTTGTGGCGGGTGCCTGTCCCAGCTACTTGGGAGGCTGAGGCAAGATAATCGCCTAAGCCCAGGAGTTGGAGATTGCTGTGAGCTGTGATACCACAGCACTCTACCGAGTGCAATAGACTGAGACTCTGTCTCTATAAAAAAAGAAAAGAAAAGAAAAAGAAAATTTATATGTAATTTTCATTTTTTAATACATGAAGCCTATGTGAAACTATCAAGAAGAGCCTCCCTTGATAAAGCCTAACACTAAATGTAAATTTCAGAAGAGAATAGTGATCAGATTTCTCGTAATTAAATATTTCCCAGTGTTAATTCTTGACATAATTCATTCTCTTCATCTCTTACAAGTTTGGTTTTATAATGTCAATTCCTTCCCTCTGCATTTTACTGTTACTATTGTATGATAAACATTTTCCCGATGTCATTAAAGTTATATAATTGAATTAAATGGTTTTATAGTATTCTAGTGCATCATTTATTTTTACCTTGCCCTTCTGTTAAAATTTTATTTATAACTTTTTAAGTTAAATTTATTTATAAGTTACAAATTTATAACTTTTTGTTATTAGGTGAACATCTTTGAGTCCACTGATGAGTTGCTCTCTATGATAAAGATGATGGTGGTTGGCTAATATTTAAAATTTATTATGAATGAATTATAGCAAAGTATATATGTGTATTTTTTATTGATGATAACCATAATGATACAAATAACAAACCTGGGGATCTCTTTTCTTAACTATTATATCAATCCAGAAAAAGTTTCTTCCATGAATTGTGTAATATATTAGGACAATGTCAAGAAGGTTAAAAAAATAAAGTTGTGTGATTGCTTTGAAGGGTTTCCATTGCACAAAAAAATTCACCTACACTAGAAGTTAATTTTTAAAACTAAATTCCTGACATTATTCTGCATGCACAATGTCAGTCTGGTTAAATGATTTTCTCTTTTTGTCTCTTAGAAAATAGTTTTTCTCAATTATGGAATCCATTAAGTTGCAGATTTATTTTGCTGTTTAGCTTGATGATTTTCAATACTGCTTTTTTTAAAAAATCAAGGTAAGTACATTTAGGCTATTTACAGAGAATGTCTGGGAGTGTGGATGGATTACCTTTGTCAGGTAGTTGTAGTTAGATGCTTGCAATTAACAAAAGAATAAAATTACCTACATTTTCTTTACAGTCAATTTAAGCTTTCTTCTACTCATATGTCCTCTAAGGAATTTTTTAAAATTTGTGTAGCTTTTATAGCAATGGGTAGACTTAATCCAGCCAGTATTTAAAGACTCTTGATACAAACTTTAAAGTGCTATGAGAGCTTCACAGAGAAAAGCTGAAAAACTTCAAAGACACTGAGGAAAATGATGGTTTAAACTCCAAGTAGAAAGAGGTTCTAGCTGAGAAAAAAACTCTCTTTAAAAATCTTGGCCTTGCATTACCACGCACCTAACTTCAGTAAGAGTGGCTCACATAACAAAATCCCCAAACTACAGATGTTGGCGCGTGGATGTGGAGAAAAGGGAACACTTCTGCACTGCTGGTGGGAGTGTAAGGTAATATGTCCCCTTTGGAAAGAAGTATGGAGAATACTCAGGGATCTAATAGTAGACCTGCCATTTGATCCTGCAATTCCTCTACTAGGTATATATCCAAAAGACCAAAAAGCACTTTATGACAAAGATATTTGCACCAGATTATTCCCTGCAGCTCAATTCATAATAGCCAAGTCATGGAAGAAGCACAAGTGCCCATCAACCCAAGAATGGATTAATAAATTGTGGTACATGTATAGCATGGAATATTATGCAGCCTTAAAAAAGATGGAGACTTTACCTCATTTACATTTGCATGGATGGAGCTGGAACATATCCTACTTAGTAAAGTATCTCAAGAATGGAAGAAAAAATATCCAATGTACTCAGTACTATTATGAAACCAATTTACAATCACTCACACTTTCATACGAAGAATAGATCACAACTATGGCCCAAGATGAAGGAGGAAGGAGGGGGCCATAGGAGGGGAGAGGTGAGGACATATCAAGGGAGGGTGAATGGTGGGATCACACCTATGGTACATAATGCAAGGGCACATGTCGGATCTATTAAGTATGGAGTATAGATGTCCTAACACAATAATTAAGTAAACAAGATAGGTATATATTAACCAGTGTGATGTAAGAATTCCTAATTGTATATGAAATCAGCACATTGTGCCCCATAAATGCATTAATGTATACATGATCTATGTGTTTATGATTTAATAAAAAAATAAATTATTTCAATCTCTTTGCTAAGAATAAAAAAAAATAATAAAAATAAAAATCTTGGCAATTTTGTACTCAAAAGTTGTATTTTAAATACTGTGGAAATCTCCATATTTTGTATGATAAGTAGTGAGGAATAAAACTACTTAATGACTTTGTAGAGTTACTAATGGTAGGTAGGGATGAGGAGGAGGGGGAACTGATGGGGTGTCCTCCAAGAGGCAGAGGATGCTAGGAGATGCTTTGCCTGCTAGAAGGAACAAATCGACCAGAGGTGGCTCCCAAGGAAGAATAGATGACTTGTCAAGGGGGTCCCCAAGGACTGACCAGATGTTTGGTCTACCATAGAGGGTCTCCAAATACCAATCATTCAGAAACAAATGGAGAAACCACAAAGTGAAGATATAATCAAAGCCTTGATAGAAGGACTTCGGAGCATGTGCACAGTTAACAGTGTCCCTAACGGACTCACCCTTATTATTATAGTAAAAATCACACCCACCAGTGCTGTGACAGTTTACAAATACCATGGCAAACCCCGGAAACTGTCTTACAAGGATAAAAAAGGCGGGGGGGTTCTCAATTCCAGGAGCACTCCACCCTTTTCCAAGAAAACCCGTGAGTTTTCCACCCCCACTTGACATAAAATGGGGGACTCAGTGTAAAAGGAGAAATCTTGATAAACTCAGGGTCTCTTCCACCCCCGGGGCCTAACCTGCTCCTTCTCTGGAATATTCGAGGCTTCCGTAAACTTTGGCCCTTTGCCAGCCTGTCCCTGCTCGTGCTGCTCCTTTACTCCGTAGACTCAGGAGCAGTAACCATTCTTTAGTGCCAGGAACCGAGAACCCGGGAACGCAGGCTCCTGACATCTGCCCACATCTAACGATTATATTTCATTCATAGAATCTGACCAGACTCACACACAGAGGCAGGTGTGCACAGACACATACAGCATTCACGGACAAGCCCGTACATGTGTATTATATCAAAATGCACGTAACATGGAGTGCAGAAAGAAGGCGTTCAATATAAAATATTATTTCCTTTTTTTTTTTTTTTTTGCTATTTGTGGCCAAGGCTGGGTATGAACCCACCACCTCCAGTATATGGGGCCAGCATCCTACTCCTTTGAGCCACAGGCGCCTCCCTAAAATATTATTTTCTAAAAGTATAGAATGCCATTAATCCTTGAACAAAAGGGATTTGAACTGCGCAGATCCACTTATATGTGTATCTTTTTCAGTAAATACATTGGAACATTTTTTCCTGATTTGCCCACAATTTGAAAAGCTTATAGACAAAACCCATAGCCTAAGAAATATCAAAAAAAAGTAAAAAAAAAAATTAGGGATGCTATGATATATAAATTATATGTAGATATTAGTCTATTTTATCAGTTTCCACCATTAAATATGCACAAATCTATTATAAAAAGTTTAAATTCATCCAAATGTATGCAAACACTTACAGACTGTAAGTGGTATCTGTCATTCACAGTCCAGAGACGCGTAAACATAAGAGGCGGTAGTAAGTCATTACATAAAATTAACTCAGTGGACACCGAGCTACAGCAGTGCTGTGTTGCCACCTCCTGTTGCTGCTGCGGTGAGAGCCAGGGTGGGCACCATCCACTGAGAGCACCTGTGTGACGCTAAGGTCTATCTCCCTGTAAGCAGGTTTTCTCACCAGTTAATTGCGTATTGTGGTAAAAGGGAATCTTTTGCAGTTCTTGCGTATTTTTCATCATATTTAGAGCAACCTCAGAGGACCCATAGGAAGCGCTGCTGGAGGTGTTCTCAAGAAGCAGAGAAAAACCAGGACCTTACAGGGGAAAGTGAAGGAAGGTGAACAATCTGAAGTTGGAGAATTTAATAACAGGAAAGGATGGTTTGATAATTTTAGAAAGAGGTTTGACCTTAAAAAAAAAAAAATCAAGACAACAGAGAAGCAGCTTTTGTTGACCAATAGATAGCAGACAAGTTCCCATTAAAAAATCATTCTGGAGAAAGAATATCTGCCCAAACGGATTGTTTTTATCATACATTTATCTTACAATCAGTAAAAATGCTGTAGGGAGTCAGCACCACTAGCCCCTGTGTTGTTCAAGGATCAACTGTACAGCTTGGAACTGTGCCTAAAACTTAATGGCTACTCAGTGAATCATTGTTGACCAGTTGAATAAGTAACGGAGTAATGAATACTAACATAAACTGGAAATATTATAATACCTTTTAAATATTCTTCACAAATAATGTGCTTTTGAAATTCAGACATACTTGCTTTTATTGAGCTTATTTATAAGCTCATCAGTTTTATTTGTATTTTTGGAATATAAAAGAAAAGCTTTTGAATTTATTTATCCGGTCCCATGTTCTTCTGCTTCCTGATGTATTGATTTCTGTATTGTTACTTTTTTTCTGAAGAAAATTGGTTGTTTTTCACCTCCTGGAAAAAAATAAAGAAGAAATAAATAATAGAAGTTCGTTTGGAAAACAGATTAAGTAAACAAAGTGAATGAATTTAATGCTCTGACATGTTCATTTTTTAAAAATAATCACAGCTGTGTACATTAATGCAATCATGGGGTTGCATTTTACATACAAGTTGAAACGCTTTCATCAAACTGGTCAACGTAGCCTTCACGGCATTTTCTTAGTTATTGTGTTAAGATATTTATATTCTACACCTAGTAAATTTCACATGTAGCCTTGTAAGATGCAGCGTATGTGTGGTCCCACCAAGGACATCCCTCCGCCCATCCTCCCTCCTCCGCTCCCCTCCCTCTCCCCTTGCAATGTTCATTTTTAATGTTTCCTCAGCGTAGCCCCCTCTATAATCTGTTTTATCTTACTCAGTTTTTCCTTGGGTCAAACACACAGATCAAATGTTAAGATGTTTCTGCATCCAAGGTTTAGCGATTTGGCATTTTCCATGTTTCTGCTTCCCGTTCTATGTAACATTCTTCCCTGGAAGGTGTTTAGATCGGACCTTACATCCTGCAGGCGTATTCTAAGACCTAAAAACGCAATTTAAAAGTTTTGCATCTATGTGACTTTTGCTTTCTCCATTCTGCAGAAATCAAAAGGGACTCTTTTTAATTAGGAACAACTAATATTCTTTCCATATATAACAGTTCATTATTGTATATCATCATAGACAGCAAAATCACTAATATTGTATTTCTTTTCCCTTTTACACACAAATGAGAAATGGGATTGCTTCATTTCCCTTACAAAAGTTTGAAATCCAGAAAGAGCCTCTGTTAAATAGTTTCCAACTCTGAAATCTGCATTTTATATATTAAGATACCTCTTTAATGTACTTTCATGAATGAATGGCGCTCAGTGTCATGCTAATTTCCATCTGATGACTAATGATCTCCATAAAATTGATTTTTAGCATCTGTCTGTATTTCCCACCATCTCGTTGTATGACTAAGAACACGTTTCTTGTAGTAATGTCAGCACCCCAAGAAGGTATTTCCTGCGGTGATATTTGCATGCATTGTGAAAGGTTCTACTTAGGTCTCTAGGCTCAGAGAGAACGCGATTTACATCCCAGCTATGTCAGTCCTCGGACACATTACTTGAAGAAAGTCACTTAACTCTGCTAAGTCTCAGAGGTCCCAACTGCAGAGAAAAGGGATGGTAACAATATGTACCT